>NW_020868662.1:517523-525023 GCF_003789085.1 Penaeus vannamei
GGGAGGAGAGGAGGAGAAGGAAAGAAGGAGGAGGAGAGAAGAAGAGGAAGAGAGGGAGGAGGAGAGGGAGGAGGAGAAGAGAGGGAGAAGAGGAGGAGAGAGGTGGAGAGAGAGGAGGACAAATGGTTGGGAAAAGGAGGAATGGAATAGAAGAAGAGGAAGAGAGGAGAGATGAGGAGGCGGGGGATGATTAGTTGAGAGGGGGGAAGGAGTGGAACGAGTGATAGCGGATAGAGGACGAGTGGAATAGGCAAGAGACAAGAATAATGATATGAATGAAAATGGGTAAAAGCAGGATGGAAGGCAAAGGGGTGGATGGATCAGTGAGGCGAGGAGAGGCAGGGGGGGAGGAGAGACGAGGGGCGACAGCAGGACTGGAGAAGGCTAAGTGGAGAGGAGAGGAGGTGAGAGACAGAGGTGAAGCAGGAGGAGAGGAGAGGGAGGGGATAAACAAATGTAGAGGACGGGCAGAGGATAGGCAGAAGGAGAGGAGGGGTGGAGGGGCGAGAAGTAGCAGAGGAGGATGCGAGGAGAGGCAGGAAATAAGGAGAAGGTAAGGAGAGGTAGGAGGAGAGGAGAGGTCGAAGAGAGGAAAGGGAAAACGAGGGGAGAAGGAAAAGCAGGAGGAGAAACAGGCGGAGAGGAGGCGGCAAAGAGAAGAGGAAGAAGAAGAGAGGAGAGGCAGAGGAGCAAAGAGAGAGGAAAAAGAGAAGAGGAAGAGGGGAGGAGAGGAGGAGGCAAGAGAAGAGGGAAGAAAGAGAAGAAAGCAGGAGGAGAGGAGGAGGCAAAGAGAAGAGGAAGAAGAAGAAGGAGAGGAGAGAGGCAAAAGAGAGGAAGAAGAAGAGAGGAGAAAGAGAGGCCGGAGGAGAGAAAGTGGGGAAGGAGAGGGGAGGGGAAGGGAGGGTAGAGGAGGGGGCCGAGGATTCAGCTCTGATGAGCTTCTCACATGACTTCCGGAAGCGCCGTAATCCCCCTCGGTTTAAGGATCTTAAACGCCCTAAGGAACGGACGGGGAGGGCGGGGCTGGGCGGGGCTGGCAGAACTAGAGTAAATCCAGCATAGCCTCTTCTACTCCTACATCATCTCACAGGTCAAGAGAGTATCTGAGATAATGCAATAGCTTAAACTGCGAATGTTCGAGCTCATCTGCAACGAGTCGCTGATGAGCAACTGCAATGCTCAGTGAAACACTTTAACGCACTATATTTTCATGCAAAGATAAATTTATAAACAGGTCCTAAATACATAAGTGGGTTTATAAGTGAATAGGTACCATCTGAAGCTTAGGTCATGTACTGTATATATGAGCACATGCATTACTAATAAACGTGCGGTTAATTGGTAATCGAATAATGCCTAATATTATTGAAAATACTTCACAAAATTTAATCGGTTAACCAATGAAACAGAAATTTTAGCCAATAGTGCAACTCAAATCGTATGTAAGAAAATCAGAAAGGTGAAATAACAAAAGAAAGCGATTAAGATCCAGCAGGTTAAACAAGTCAGCCATAATTTTTCATCTATGTAATTGCGAAGAGATTTGTGACCAAAGCACGATAAAGCACGACCACCCAGGGTCCATCCACTTCAGACAAAACGACCCTCGCACAAAATGTCTAAGTCTGGTAAACAATTCCTCCCAAATGCTTTCCATTTCCATTCCCCAACTACTTACGCCTAAGCACGCTTGAAAGACGATGCGTAATAGTGAAACCCAATCTCTTTCAGTGCCACCTGTGCAGCCTCCTCTCTAAAGGCTTGGGAAATCGGTAAAAATATTGAATGTACAAATATGATTTAGGCCTACCCTTATCAGCATCCCATAATCTGTTTCTACTTTCTCACTGATGCTCCTGACTCGACAATGCATATAGACACACAATACAGGTAACTGCAGACGTACTGCATTAGAGTAACCCCCATCCTCTCCTGTTGTTATTTGTTTTCCAACCCCCCCGACGCTTCCTGATAACCTTCCCCAATGTAAACCATAAGCTATTACGATGACTAATTACCCAAAAGGTCATTCGCACTGACCTACTCTCGGCTGGGCTAAGTGGCTTACCTGTCTTGGGCTGATAAGAGGAACGACAGCCCGGACAACGAGATAAGGAGCAGCTTCCACCCCTACGGCCCACTCCGATCCGATGCCAATTCGTTTGCCACCAAATATTTCGACGAAACTTCTATCCTTGCGACGAGAATAATTGTCTTTAAAATCTAACAGATTAAAGAGAAAATATGAAGGCTGTTAGTGAGCTATGGCCTTGGTTTGTTTCTATGGCGCGAGTGACGACCACGAGGCTGCACGCGCTCTCCCTGGGTACACACGGTTAATTGTTTATAATGGACCGTGAGGGGACAACGCCCTCATTCCTCCTCTGATAACCTTCCCTGTCCCTTCCCTCATCTTCCCCCTCCGCTCCCCTGCCCCGCCCCATCTATCCCTTTCCAACCCCTGCCCCTGCCAGCCCCTTCAGCCCCTGTCACTCTCGTCACCGCTGCTTACCTCACCGTCTTCGATTAGGCGGCGACGCTGCATCTTTCCCATAGCTAATAATGCCTTTGCCGAATGCCATATCATATCAACTAAAGGCATTTAACTTAAGTGTTAGTGTTTAATGTTAGTATTCGCACCATATCCCTCAATGTCATAATTACAGGTATTATCATTACAGATAGTACACGTTTACTCTAAACATGCGTAAAAATCAAAAACGGCTTTTTTCCCTTAGTTTACCAAAAGTCGCCTCACGAGGTCTCGCCTACATATGCTAGTGTAAACAACCTCGTCCTCAGGGGAAGTACCTACATTCTAATGAAGATCCGGCGCGCAAGACCCAATTCTGGTCTGACAGTAGAAAAACTGCAACCTTGCATCCGCTTCAAGGTAATGCAATCATTCTAACAAATTTAATTGTAACGAATGGACAAAAGGTAGGAATGAAAACCCAAGAATTGGCGCTTTGCTCTTGACAGAATCACATGAGGTTGTGAACATGGAAACGTCAATAACATATATTAATTATCAATTCTTCATTCATTCATGGGGAAGGTGGCTTGTTCAGTGCACTACACTGCTTGGCAAAGAATCAATGGTGCCTTTCCCGCAGGTACTCCGCACACTAACAGACATTTACCACATTTTGAAATTGATACGCACTGTATCAATACATACTACAGAAAACAATAATTAAATTTCCTTTCTTTCGAATGTCACTGGGGTGTTTACTTTATTCGATGCAAATCAAATTGGCGGTACCCCACAAATACGAAGGCTCAGCCTCTGTGCTCCCTAGATAGCTACTGAGTTGCTTGTTTTGGTGCCGTACCAGGGCAGGATACTCACCCTGGTCGTACAAGCAATGGCGCTGCCAGATACCAAACCTGACTGGTTGGTCTCTAATCATGCAGCTGCTTTTGCTTCCTGATTGTACAAGCAGCTGGTCTACAATTCCTCCGTCTATATATTATTCTCTAGTTGTGGTCACCTTCTGTCTTCTTGGGATGCGGATATCAGGTTAAATGCACTGTTTTTTGTACATGCATGTGCGTACGAATCCATGTAGCTAGACAAGCGCCTATGTAGGCATGCAGTGTGTGTACCGGCATATGTATGTGTAAACATGTGTGTCCGTATCGGCTAAGCGTATCTGTACGTGTTTCTTTTATAAAACTTGGGTAACCCTGAGTAACGTGAGACGTCCCTATGAGCCTCGCCAGGGACATGTCAACTCCGCCTTTCGCCTCGAATGAAACACGGCCATTCCCCGAGGAGATGGTCGGCCTCTCTGTACATCTGATATGTTTCCCCGTGGCGTACTGCAAAGCGTGAGGAGCGCGGTGCAAGTGACACACTACCACGCCCCTGCTGGTTACCATGGCAACACGATGCCACTTGCTGAGAGCATCGAGCGTTTTCTTTCACATGGAATACATTAGGATGATTCCAGGTGGAATTAGAAGCTGTGCTTTTATATTGTTTTCGTGAGACTCGTCTCGGTTAGTCACTGAAATGCTTTACATTTAGAGCCAACAAAAAGAGAGGCCTTCCCAAAAGCACAAACAGCGTTTTTACGAAGTCCCGCCCCGAGAGCCGGGGGGTCTGGCCGGGCGAAAGCAGTACGTGACACGCAGCGGCGCTTCTCTTTATTCTTAATTCCATCCGAAATGTATGGCAGACGAAGGGCCGGCCGGCGCAAAATCAATTGTTGTGGACATGTGGTGTCACGTCGCGCTCGTTCCCAGCTGGCCTCCGCGGGCGAGACTGATCCTCGCGCACCAACGGGTGTACGATAACCACGAGCAGCCGGGCTAAACGGAAGCTGTTCGCATGTGCATTCTGGGCACGAAAGAAGGAAACGGAGAAGAAATCAGACAAACCTTTGTCTTCAAATAGAAAAGAGCTACGCCTATTCAGTATTAAGACAATTAACGTATGAACGAAAGAGAAAGAGAAGGAAAGCAGACAAACCTGTGCTCTTTTATCCCAGAACAGTAAAAGCACCTTTTGTATGAATGAAACAAAAGGGAAAGACGTCGGCCTTTATCCTAAAATCCTAAGACACGAATCCACCGAGGGACTGGCACTCCTGCTCCTTTCCGGAAGCAATAAAACCTCTGGAATGACTCGCCTATGCAAATTAACTACCGCCCCCTTGATTATCCCTTCAGACAAGATAAGAAAGGGAGCACAGCTAATACTAGGTCAACGGAGGTCAGGAGAGGCGTAGCCAGGGGGACACACTACCCCCCCGTGCCCTCTCCGACGCCCTTTGCCATCTAAACACAGCCAGGTAAGGGACTTGCTTGCCACTCTAAGCGACACAAGCGGTACAAGTGGGGAGGGTGAAAGGGGGAGGCGGTGCGAAACCTTCCATTGCTGATCGAATTCCCCCTTTTCAAATCTGATATACCTAATGTAACTAATTTGTCGTATTGTTTCAAAATGCCCCCACTTAGCTGCTCCAAGAACATCCCCAATATTTCGCTCCCACAACACCACTCCCTCTGGTCGGAAATATACTACTTCTCTTTACCAAAAGAACTTGCCATTAATATCCTCGCCAGTTTAATTTCCCTCCCGAAGATGAACTAATTAAATTTCCGCGTAACCATTAAAGCAGGTGAAAAAGTGGGAAAATGCTGGGTGTTTAGAAAAAGGAGGAGGAGGGGGAGAGGGGGGGAGGGGAGAGGGAGGGGGAGGAGGAGAAGGAAAAGGAGAGGCAGGAGGAGGAGGAGGAAAAGAGGGAGAGAGAGATGTATGTGTGTGTGTGTGTGTGTGTGTGTGGTGTGTGTGTGTGTGTGTGTGTGTGTGTGTGTGTGTGTGTGTGTGTGTGTGTGTGTGTGTGTGTGTGTGTATGTGTATGTAATATATATGTAAATATATATGTAATATATATATATATATATATATATATATATATATATATATATGTATATATATATATTAATATTATTATATAATATATATATTTAATATATATAAATGAAAAAGGAGGAGGAGGAAGAGAAGAAGGAAGAGGAGAAAGAGGAAGAGGAGGAGGAGGAAAAGAAGGAAACGGAGGAGTACAATGCATAACATCAGTCAGGGAGAGAGAGAGAGCATATACATAATATATTCATATACATACATATATATATATATATATATATATATATATATATGTATATATATATATATGTATATATATATATATATATATATATATATATATATATATATATATATATATATATTATATATACACATTATATATAGATACATTATACATATACACATATTCATAAACATACGTGTGTGGGTGCGTGTGTGTATGTGCGTGTGTGTATGTGCGTGTGTGTATGTGCGTGTGTGTATATGTATGCGCGTGTGTGTATGTGCGTGTATGTGCTATGTGTATGTGTGCGTGTGTATGTGCGTGTGGTAGGTGTGCGTGCGTGTGTGTGTGTCGTGTGTGCGTGTGTATGTGCGTGTGTTTATGTGTGTGTGTATATGTGTATATAGTGTGAGTGTGCGTATGCGTGTGCGTGTGCGTATGCGTGTGCGTGTGCGTGTGTGTGTGTGTGTGTGTGTGTGTGTGTGTGTGTGTGTGTGTGTGTGTGTGTGTGTGTGTGTGTGTGTGTGTGCGTGTGTGTGTGTGTGTGTGCGTGTGTGTGTGTGTGTTGTGTGTGTGTGTGCGTGTGCGTGTGCGTGTGCGTGCTTGTACGTGTGCGTGTGCGTGTGCGCGCGCGCGTGCGTACGTGTGTATGTGTGTATGTGTAAAAATGGCATATGACATGAATCAACACAGCCACAACACAGCAGACGCAAGACAATCAACACTGCTCTGTATTCAAAGCCTGGACTAAGTCCCCTCCCGCGCTATCCTCGGCAGCGCCCTTATTCTGAGAGTTAAGATAAAGGCGATCTCAAGAAAGATAATATAATGAGAATGACCCGTAACAGCTGTCGTGGGCGCCCATTCCAGGCCTCAGAGCCGAGTGTCCGAGCGACATAATTCCCGGACGCAAGGCATCTGCGGCCAGAGGGGATGAAGACGCCCACACAGTCTCTGTCACGCATTTGCATCCTCGCCTGCGGCCGACTTCCTTGGTTTGTTCTTCATGGAGCTCTTGTTTCCTCCCGCGACGAAAGGGACGCGCAAAAGGAAGAGAGTCGCGGGGGAGGGGGACGACGGACCGATGGTGGTAATGTGTACACATAGAAACTCTGCGAGATAATATATAGATAAACAGTCAAGATATACTGATAAATAGTCAGAGAGGTACACAAGTAAGCGGTCAGACGGACAACTAACAAGAGACAGCATACTTCGCAATCTATTCTATATAACCTCTTGTCAGTCTTAGTCTCCCTTACTCTATTTAGACATCAAGCATACATACAGACAATTTGTTCCCTGCACAATGGCAAGAAACCCCTTTTCTTAATCAAAATGACAATTTCAAATCTCTTCTGGCTTCTTGAATACTTGCCAAGACCTTAATGGAAAATCAACAAAATAAAAACAGAGACAAAAATAAGTCGATAGCCCCAGCCCCAACTAGAACAATAACACTATATAAAAATATTATTATTATTATTATTATTATTATTATTATTTATTATTATATTATATTATTATATTATTATTATTATTTTATTATTATTATATAGCAATAATAATAATAATAGTAATAATAAGTTTTTACCTGATTTTCATCAATCTGCAAGAGCGACTAGTTCTACAAGCCCCAGTTCAATGACATCCAAATCGGTCGTCTACATCTCAGTTTTTTAGATGTTTTTCACGGCTATTTGTAGGCCTTGGAGTTGATTGCCAGAAGAGATTGTAATTTCTTCGACTCTTGGTTAGTTTAAGAGTTATGCAAATATGTTTTTACCACGTAATGATAATAAGAATTACAATAATAATATTAGCAGAAATAATTAGTAGTAGTAGTAGTAGAGTAGTAGTAGTAGAAGTAGTAGTAGTAATAGTATTAGACGGAGTA
>NW_020868662.1:542523-545023 GCF_003789085.1 Penaeus vannamei
AGCTGTCAGGTGCGAGGTTTGACAGTTCAAGCCAGTCATTTCATGGTAGAATGCCGGTGAGAAATGTTGTGTTTCTAGTGTTGTATTGATTCTAGGTTATTCTTAAGACTATACTGTGGAAATGAAGAAGAAATAGACTTTAGTAACCATTCTGGTTTATCTGTTCATCTTTTCAGAACAATGGGACTGAAGGGATGAATAAGTAGTAGTATAAATGAAACAAAACCAGAAATCAGAAGGTGTCCAAAGAAAGAAGAAGGCTGTTGTTTATGATTGTCTTTAAATGTGGATGGGCTTTGTTTTGTTTTGTTGTTTTAGTTATTTTGGAATTCAAATATCTGAAACGAAGAAAAGTGGGTGCAAGCAAATATGATCAAACTGCAACTCAAAACTATTAAAAATTGGCATCACTGCAAGCATTTGTGATTTTACCAACCTGGGCCCAGATTCACTAATGCACTTACGATGGTAAAATCACTGGTAACTATAGTTACCATGGTAACCAGACAGCGTTGATATTCACTAACAACTTGCCATCGAGTTACCATGGTAAATTTTACCAGCGGTCAAAGCACTGGTAACTTCTTGGAAGACAATATCATCACGTGTTATCTCATCAAAAAATCAATATCTAATCAAAGTTTTAGGTTTGTTTTTACACCTGAAGTAACTAATATGATGGCAAACACATATTGCAATACAGACATAGTAAAGAAATGTAAATTTCCCATGAAACTAGTAAGATTAAAATCCACACAAATTCTCGTAAAATTATAGGCCTATATTATACCAGAATGCATGGAATCGATAGATAAGTGAACTCTTATAAAATTCTTCTCTGACATAATTATTATGAATGATATAGAAAAACTACCTTGCTCATATATATGAACTGGTAATATCAACGCTAAATGAGTATAGCAATTTCTGTGTCTGTCGGCATTTTGACAATAAACCCCAAAGTGCATGGGCAAGAATACGCTTGAAATATTTCCTTTGACGACTGATAGTGATTACTAAACTTTTGGTCCGGTTCTTTGTTGAACAATGATGAAAAATAAATAAATAAATAAACTGTTTGGACTAATATTAATAATATTTATTAATAATATATTAATAAAAGTGTTTGTATTGGTTTATATCTATACAGTAAATATATATCCCACATGATGGATACGATCAAATAATTATATTAATTTTTTTCTACATGTGCTTAAATAGTGTTTTAGCTGTGAATATACATATATGTTTTTTATATCTCGCTGTATGTAGTTTTGTTTACATGTTACTATTATTGTTATTATTTATTATTGTTATATTAAGCTATATAATGAGCCACACTGAAAAAAACGAGATTTATACCACCAAAGGTGTCAGTGCAGGTCAAGATACAGCTAAGAAAGAATGAATAAAAGAAAGTCAGCTAATTACGTAAGAAAAACATGTTAGCTGACGTTTTAAATTTATCAAGAGTCGAAGAAGTTACAATCTCTGAAGGCAATCTATTCCAAAGTCGACAAATAGCATTAAAAAAGCATCTAGAAAACTGACTTGTAGATGATCGACTTACATCAAATGTCATTGAATTGAGGGTTATAGAACTGGTAATTCTTGCAGGTTACGTGATTGGCCAAAGGAACCTAAAAGATTATGTATAGCGCTCGCTGATTGGTGGAATTGTTTTACTAGAGCCCTCTGTTGGCTACCATTTGAATGAATCAATTTATGATTGTATCTCAACATATCCAAATTACCATTTCTTCGTGAATACCACTTTGCCATCACTGGTAAAAGCAATGGTAAATGACTGCTGGTAAATGTGTTACAATCATATGTTAGTGAATCCGGCCCCTGGGGCCTATGTCCTTATCAATACTACTACAAGCTAGATATTTTGGAGCTGCAAAATGATGATTCTGAATTAGTTTTCTTAGACTGCTGGCAAAGAAAAACAAGTATGTGTTCTAGCTGGCATCTTGAGGAAGAATGAATAAGGCTAGCTTAGAAAATAAACATATATCCCAGTGCTCTCTGTTGTTGTGCTCAGAACTTTAGACAAGCACAAAATTAATTCACATCTGGAATCAGTATTGTCCATGTACCCACAGACAGGAATGAGCTCCTTTGACAGAACTGGTGACATATTGTGCTTGAGACTATTGGTAGATAAATTGATTGTGGAGGTTTCTATAGGTTAAATCTACAGACCTTGACTCCAGCACTTTCAGATGTATTTTGATTTGTGTACACATCACATTAAAGCGAATAGAGACGAGGTTTATATTTTTATTTTTTTATTTTTTTTACATCTACATTGAATTATTTTCGATATGGTTGGCTATGTTAACATCGGCAGTAAAATAAAAAAGTTGATTTTACTAATATTTTTATTTTGTTCATATCAGAATCAAATCATATTGGATTAGGTGCAGTGGGAAAAAATAAAGTTGATTTCTCAAATGTTTTTATTTTTGAAAATTGTGAAGAACAAGTACAGTAG
>NW_020868662.1:555023-562523 GCF_003789085.1 Penaeus vannamei
CCTTGTTTGACCATATCAACCTCCTCCCTGTCAATCTCAAAACTGTTGGCTTTTAGGACATCTTATCAAACACTGCCGTTCCACAGCCCGTTGCACTCAATGTGCCCAATATTGTTATAACCAATCAAACAGCTCTGCACAGTCACGCACATGTGCTAACTGCAGCGGCCTCCGTAATGTATTATATAGGAGCCCCACCTACAAGTTTGAGTCTGAGGTGGCAACTCTCAGATACAGACTTGGTCTCACTCTATGTGAAGCCAGACAGGAAGCACGACGACAAGGTTATATTCTTACTCCCTACTCCAGTAATGTCACTCTCTCTGCCCCTCCCCCTCCCTCCCAAGATGTTCCTACACCCTACCCTATACCTAGCCCTCCTACATCTTACTACCCCACTTCTACCTCCTACTTTCCCCAGTCAAATTGTTTTGCCACTAAAGCCAGACACTCCAATCTCTACTGCAGCCCTAACACCTTCCCCTCTCCCTACCAGTAGTAGACACATTAAATGTTTTACCCTTTCTCCTACCACACACTCATATTTCCACCTACCTTTGCCTCTGCTCAGATGCCAGTTTCCTCTTCCCCCCTTATAAGAAAACCTTTGTCTCACAAAACTCCCCAGCCAACTCCATTTCAGAAACTCTAGAAGATATTCAAAATTTTCAGCTTGAGTACCAAAATAACACCAAAATCCCTTGTCCACCCTCAAATTCCACAACCCCCACTCCCTCTGTACTCAAAGTGACTGCTGATATCCAGCCTCTTCCTACTCATAATCCCCCTACACCCCTTCCTCCTACTCCCTCCTGACACAGCCCATCCCCCCAGCTCCAACTACACCCACATTAACCCATTCACGCCGGGGTATTTTGAAGCCAAAAATAAGATATTCCGGGCAGCTACAAAATCAGCGGGCGGAGCTTCCCTGGAGTCTGTCTGCCTGCTGGCCACAGCCCGCTGCTGCATCGGAACGCAGCCCCAATACAGTGTCACACTGGCGGGACGCCCGGCAATATTTATTTTTTTCAGGTGTCTCATATATGGGACACCCGTCGCTAATGGGTTAACACTCCTTCCATCCCCTCTATTCCTTCCATTCCCTCCTGGATACACACATGAATCTCTCATGTCACAATGATGTCCTTCCCAAGAGCCTCCACCTCTTGATACCCCTTCTGATACTACACCAACCCCCCTTCTAATTCCTTATCTCACCCCCTAGCTCCTTCCCCTTCAAATTCTCAAGCACACACTGTAACCGTTATCACTCATAAAACAACTAAGTTATAGCTCTCCTACATCAGAATATACTCAGTTTTCATTCTCACAGACTTGACCTTCATCACATCCTTTCTTCTTATAACCCATCTTCGTATATCTACCTCTAAGAGACTTTTCTTACACATTCTCCTCTGCTTGGACAACCTTTTCTCCTTCCCCAGATGCATACATATCCTTCACATGATCTAATCCCTTTACCTAACCCCATTCCATATGTGTGACACCCGGCGCAAGTGGGTTAACCATATCTACAAAAGATGGCCTAGATTTAGATTTTGTGCTTGCTGGATGACACCCTCATATATATACATATATATTTTATATATATATATATATATATATATATATATATATATATATATATATATATATATATATATACACACACACACAGCATGATTCCTACTTTCTCTTAAATTTCGAAGATTGTTCAAATTGTAATACTTGTGTCTATGTCTACTTACAATTGATATTCATTTGAATTAGTAGATGTAAATGAATAGAATCAGATTATTTCTTTAGGTGTTAGGAAAAGTGATATCTGTCTATGATTGCTTTACTAAAAACCATTAATATTATATTTTAATCTACAGGTTTATGGGAGGAATATGTCAAGTTTGTGATTCGACAGTTTCCTGGGTTGGATTACTTGGTTTTACCTATATGTGAGAGAAGCCAGAGAAACTGCCCTTGGTCAGCTGCTTTATGTGAGCTACACATCTCCGCATTACAGCTGTTCCATGTTGGGGAAGAAACAAAAACATTGATGAAGAAAGTTAAAGGTGAGGTCTATTTCTAGAAAAGTACTATTACCTTTACTATGTTTTCTTAGTATTTCTTTTGTATTTTTGGCCACTTGTTCATTATGAATAATAACATCTATCACCAATGATTATATATCAGAAATCAGAGAAGTAGAATAAATTGTTTTGAAAAAAATATGGCTTGTGAATATAAGAGGTTGGTGTTGAGGTTCACCCACTGCTAGTCATCATATGTGAACGTAAGATGTTGGGCATGAGAGCAGGTGAATGAATGGGGTGTTTGCTGGAGGGTTTATTGGGGAAGGTGGATGTGGAATCCTACGAGAGACCTGTGCCCTGGGTGCCGAGGGCGGAGCAGTGACGAGTGAGATAGTTGTCTGTCTGCTCTCTGCCATTCTGCATCTACACCTCTGCCTCAGCTGTCTGTTGAGACATCCTTTTATGTAGCTATTCCTTGTGAGGGTGTATGCTTGCTTACGCCACAGAAGTGAAAGTAGAGTGAACACCTGTGTCCGCTGAAGGAGGAAGGCAGCTGCTGGAGACAGAGGTGCGAAAGAGGGAATCATCCAGCCTTTAATGCATTGTTGACATAAGTGATGTGTCAGATAAGGAGGTGTTAACTACTTAGTTGTTGGGATTAGTGAGTAGAGTACCATCATTTTAGGTAGAGAGAACAATTAAAGGGCAGGAATTTCATGTCTTGGGGCTAAATTGGAAAGTAATTATGCTTTGGACACATGTAGGTGGCTAGGCATAAACTTGAAATAAACCATGTGCGTCTGGAGTGCGACTCGTAAGTGCTATATGATTGTAAGTGATTAAATGAAATGTGTAGTAGGACACAATTCCTTCATAGTAGATTCAGTGTGGGGCAGGTGCAATTCCATTTTTTTCTGCTATGAGCCTGCTCAAAATCAACTGTGATAATAACTATGTAAGCCTATATAAAGCAAGGTGTCTGCAGTGCATTACCTTTATTGCGACAGAATTAACTCCATCAGTTAGTTACGTGTTACATGTTCATCAATGCCTTGAAACTCGAGAAGCATAGATTCCAACATTACTGAGGACAAGATATCAAACTGAGAGAACGTTGTGAAAGCAAATTAGATTCAGTTATAAGTAAAAGTACAATTCATAATCCATGAGTTAATTTCATGCAGAGTGGTCAAGTAGGTGAGTCAAGCAGGTAATCGACACATGTATGAATGAGCAAACTGTTATCATGGCAAGTAAAAGGAAAGTGATGTTTCAAAAGAATACAACAATATTGTAAGTGTAGACACAATCAGTAATGAAATAATTATGAATGCATATGCCATATAAAAAATGAAGAAATGAAAACGTAAATTCATAAACAATAAAATTAATGATAAACACGGGGACAACCAAACAGAGAATAATTGAATAAATTGACGTGCAGTTATTTGGTCTGAGAAAAAAATAAATATACTTAACTGAAAAATCACAAATAACACCACAATATTATACTAATTAAAGAATGGTTAGGGCAGGGGAATGAGGTATGAGTTCAGGGTGTGTCATGTGAGTTTGGTCATGATGTGCAATTTTGTTTGTTTGGTGCGTTTTTAAAACAATGATTGACAGAGAGAAATTCTGTAACAGAGTTAGTAGTGTGCGTTCGTTAAGAAAAAGGCAACTTATTTGTAAGGTTTGGGCGTGTGAGGGCAGGCAATAGTTGATCGGGCACCAAAGAGGTAGGCTTACTTTTAATAGTAGTGACGAAGTATTGGTGGTGTAGGGTTGAAGTGCAACATCATGGCTCAGCTAATGAGGGTTCACAAAGACTGTGAGGCAAGTGAGCCAGATTGGTGAGTGTGGCATCGTAGAGTGCGAGAATACATCTTCAGCAACTTTGTTAGGAACAGGTGTGAGTAGACAGCACAAAGTATTGGGGCATACATGGTGTGGGTGGTGTGGGTAAGAAGGGTGTCCCACATATGAGACACCCACAAAAATAAGCATTACTGGGCATCCTGCTGGTGCGAAGCTAGATTGGAGCTTGCACTCTGACTTTGTTGCCCATGGCAGGCACCACATGGGTAGGTTCCTGGACTCACCTACAAGCCGATTTTGAAGCCGCCCAAAAAATATTAATTTCGTCTTCAAAATGTACCGTTGCTAGTGGGTTAAGGGTGAAAAGGAAGCATTTTGACAGGAGGTGTGTCTTGGCAACAGGAACGTTCATCAGAATGTGAAGTTCTTCCACTGCTGGCCACCGGATGTGAACGTAAGAGGTTGAGCTTAAGAGCAGGTGAAAGTGAAAGGGGTCTTTGCTTGAGGATTTATTGGGGAAGGTGGATGTGAAACCCCATGAGAGACCTGTGTCCTGGGTGCTGAGGGCAGAGGGGTGACTAGACTATCTGCCTGATGTCTGGTATTCTGCATCTGCCTGTCTGTCTCTGCTGTCTGACGAGACGTCCTTATATGCAGCTATTCCCTATGAGGGCATGTGCTTGCTTACACCACAGAAGTGTCAGAAGTGAAAGCAGACTGAACATCTGCTTCCGCTGAAGGAGGAAGGTAGCTACTGGGGACAGGGGTCCTTTGATGTATATATATATATAACAGTATATATATAATATATATTTTATATATATAATATATATATATATATATATATATATATATATATATATATATATATATATATATATATATATATATAACAAGGCTATTTTTAGAATATTGAAACTGAATATATACTTTGTTTTCATTAATAATTTTTAAAAAGTTTTTCTCTGAAGCAGTCATAGTAGAATTAATTTTGTTGGTGAATGGTACAGTTTTCAAAGTCAAAATATGGGCAATTAACTTTGTAGGAGAAAATTTGTATACAGTAAGCTCTCTTTCACTGATTTTCCCTGCATCCTTAAATGGTGGGTAAAAATTAGGAAGGAGACCCTCTCATTTGGGCACAGTGTCACCTACCTACTGTTTGCAAAGTGAAATGCATCATTGTCAGTGCAAGCAGTACAAAGTAGCACTAAAAAAATAAAGTAGAATTAATCTTTACTTTTTAATTTTACTTGTTTTATGCCATTTGTACTGTATTTGTATCATCAAGTATGTCAACAAAATCGAAAGAAAGGATGAATGGTCAAACATAGACAGACATCTGAAATGTGTTACAGAGTGAAGGAAACAAACCAAAAATTTTTTGTGAAAATCCTTGTGTTTTGATCACCACTCTTGCCTCTTTGTTCTTTATCACCACCACCCTTGCTTGATAAGCATCAGTTACAAAAGGTCTGCATTACTTAACTGTGCTGTTCTGGTGCAGCGGTTAGCGTGTTGGTCTAGCAATCTTGCTGACTGTTCAATCCCCCGCACGGCCAGTGGATGGTAACCCCTGCCATCCCTTGCACACAGCGAGATTTAGAAGCAAAATAAAACAAACAGTATGTCACAGCAAAAAATATCCATTGTAACAAATGGAATTAAAACTAAATCTAATCTAATCTAAAATTTTAGTCTTGCACAATTCTGTGCATAAGTACATGCCATAAACACTACATGATATGAAATGCTACTTTACAGGATGCCTAGAATATGTAGATCTTGGAAATGTGTATGGCATGCACTGCAGCCACCACTAACAGCAGATGTCTTGAATTGGCCCAAGGTGCTGTAGATTCTCTGCAAAAAATGTATAGTTATTAATTGTAGCAGGATGATAATTGTGTAATACAAGTACTTCTATCTCAGGAGCACTGGAGAAAGGCCTAGGATCTGGTCTCCAGTCTGGCAGCGAAGCAACAAGAATGTGGATGGCGTATCTAGTGTTTCAGAGAAGGTTGATTAAGTGGGACCAGGAGCATGCAGCAGAACTGGATGCCCTCAGGGAATCTGGACAGCAGGCAATAACAATGATTGATAGTTGTAAGTTAAATTTGTTAGTAAAAGATGGCAAACTAGTTATCATTATAGATAAATAAATTCACTGATAGAAAGGTAAGTTTACTGATCACAACCTTTACAGTATGAATACATAAAATTATAAACAACATTGAAGTACAAAACATGCAGTCATTAGATTGCATCGTAATCAGTAAAAAAAAGCAGTTTAACCAATATGTACCAGAATTACAGCAAAAGTTTATAATATGCATGGCATATCTTTAAATTATGTTAACCCCTGTTGCAGACAGTATAATAATGCCATCTTGAAATGACAAAAATCTTACATTTATTTATTTATTTTTATTTTCATTTCTTATGAATATGTTTATAAAGGCTGTAAATAGAATACTGTTGATAAACCCTGCAATGCTCTCATTAACATTATTATACCAGAACCTATTAATTTTAACACCATAATTTATTTCTGGTTAGAACATAATGGACCTTTGAAAAATCTACAAATGGTGTAGAAAGTCCGTTTTTAATGGCCATGTTGGTAACTATGTGCAAAGTTACAGTGAGTACCAGACTTCCTTTTGTCTGTACAATGGACTTAATATCTCACAGAATAGGTAATAGTGATTAATAGACAATTGTCTGGGTTGAATTTCTCTCCTGCCTTAAAGAGCAACTGGTTGAATTTAAGACTAGAAAATAAAATTATTGTGAAAATTTTGATAATACTCTCAGAAAGATGAATGATGAAATTTGCATTATAAGTATGCTCAATTATTTTACCAGTGTGGTACCATGCATCAGATGCATGGGAAATATATATCTGTGTGTGTGTGTGTGTGTGTGTGTGTGTGTGTGTGTGTGTGTGTGTGTGTGTGTGTGTGTGTGTGTGTGTGTGTGTGTGTGTGTGTGTGTGTGTGTGTGTGTGTGCATATATATGTGTGTGTGTGTGTGTGTGTGTGCATATATATGTGTGTGTGTGTGTGTGTGTGTGTGTGTGTGTGTGTGTGTGTGTGTGTGTGTGTGTGTGTGTGTGTGTGTGTGTGTGTGTGTGTGTGTGTGTGTGTGTGTGTGTGTGTATATATAATATATAATATATATTATATATATATATATATATATATATATATATATATATATATATATATATATATATATATATATATATATATAATATATATATATATATATATATATATATATATATATATATATATATATATATATATATATATATATATATATATATATATATATATATATATATATATGTATTATATATATATATATATATATATTTATATATGTATGCACATACACACACACATATAAACATGTACAAACAGACACCATGTCATGCAAAGCAGAAGAGGATCCTGTCTTAGACAAAAGCTACCAGAAAACAGATGATTATTTTTGTCTGTGAATGTAAATTGTTACATAATAGAATGTGCACATATTGTATACCTCCTTAATAAATGTTATATATAGAAAATTAGAGCTTAAAAATTAGATTTTTTTTTTTTTTTTTTTTTTTTTTTTTTTTTTTTTTCTCTATCTCTCCAAGTTT
>NW_020868662.1:570023-571819 GCF_003789085.1 Penaeus vannamei
GAGGGTCAGTGGCAATAATGACCCAGTACAATTAATTATTCTAAGTAATCAATTATTATTTTAAATATGTTTATTTCAGGATATTTGTATCAGTATTAGTACCAACGCTGAAACATATAGTGGAATTATTTTGACATCACATGTTTATTTTTTTGAATTTCTGCACTGATTAGTTGTATTAACTTTTAAAAACTCATTATATCCACTAATCTAATCAATGAAAGAGAATCTTAAATTTCCAATTATCTTGCCAGTTTATTTGTGATGGGTAATATTTTAGGACTTTTTTGTTTTTATGTTTAGATATATATTTATTTTTAGTTTATATGACCCATTAAATTCCTTAAAGTTTTATACTCATACAAAACCTAAAGAAGTGTGATGAATTTGTCAACAAAATATTTCTTTTAGAAAGTTTATATTAAAAATTTATGATCTTTTGGAACCATTATGTTGGTGGAAGCTTGCACCTTTGGTAATAGAAATGGATTCTGATTTATTGTATGGAAATTTTAGCATCTAAGGTGAATGACCATTCAGGACTAAATTATGAATATATCATTCCAGTGGCAGAGCTGCATGGTGTGCGGGTAAAGGAAGATGATAGTGAAGACCTGTGCACTGTTTTCCTTAGCAATTTAGACTTCAGTGTTGGGAAAGAGGAAGTGGTTCCAATCTTTACCAACTGCGGAGAAGTAAAGGACTTTAGGTTGGTGAAGGACTACAAATGCCGTAGTAAGGGCTTTGGATACCTGGTATTTAAGACACAAAGTGCAGCAGCAGATGCTTTAAAGTATGACCGTACTGCAATTAAAGGACGCCCAATGTATGTGTCAGCATATGATCCTGAAGGCCATACAAATCAGTTCAAGTATTCTACAGGTTTAGAGAGAGATAAGGTTTTTATTAGGGGCTTGCCATTCTCACTAACAGAAGAAAAGATAAAAGAACATTTTATGTCACATGGTGAGATCAAAGAAATACGGCTTGTCACTTACCGCAACGGCCATTCAAAAGGACTTTGCTATTTAACATATCCTAATGCAGAAACAGCAGAAAAGGTTGTCAAAGCAATGGATGGCACTGAAATAGAAGGCAAGATCATATCTGTTATGATAAGTGATCCTTCTAACAAAAAGAAGCCAAATGAAGGAAATGTCAGTACCACTTCAGCTGTGAAGAACAGTGAAAAGAAAGTACCAGGATCACGAGGGAAAGGCATGTTCAACTTAATGCCCAGATCACTGATGCGTGCCACAACATCTACAGCTGGACCCACTTCATCAGAACCAGAAACTCCAGTCAAACCCAAGAGTAATGAGGACTTTCGTAAAATGTTTTTGAAGTAATGTTATATTTTTATATTCACTACAATATACTTTGTATATTAACTAACAGAAAATAGCTAAGATGTGTTTGTACAATGTATAAGATTAATTTGACCAGTGAAGGAATAACACACAAGTGATAAATTACGAATACTTGTTTCTGTACCCAGTTTTGACACAAAGCTTTTAGTAGGTTCTACAAAACTTAAACCAAATTCTGGGGTGATTGCACTCTTACTTATATGAAAAATATACATACAGCGAAAGAACAGTTTTAGTTCAGATATACTTTATCTCTCTCAAGGCTTTTTACACATAAATGACAGGTTCCCTGCTTTGAAATAAAGAATTTTATTTATGAAATTTTAAAAGTGAATGAAGCCCTGGTTCTTTTTGATGTACTCTTGGATGAAGGAACTAACACTGAATGGAATATGCTTGAATAAAACAAAACACAATTACCTTATA
>NW_020868662.1:575188-577688 GCF_003789085.1 Penaeus vannamei
ATATATATATATATATATATATATAGAGAGAGAGAGAGAGAGAGAGAGAGAAGAGAGAGAGAGAGAGAGAGAGAGTAGACAAAGAGAGAGAGTTATTATTTTCTTACTGTGCCGTAGTTCTGGTTGTAACAATCCTGTTGGTGGACTAAAAAAAAAAAGGCAGATGCAGAGATGGTTATGAAAAATGACTCGAAAAAGCCATTTAGTGCGTGATAAGGCAGCGACTGGGTAGTATATCTCTGTCTTTTAGATCCTCGCAGACAACAGCATTAACCTGTCTTTTCCTTGGTATTTTCACTAAATCCAAGAGAAAAGACGGAAGCCGAGGTGAAGAAAACTACCAAGGGGCTTCTCAGAACTAGCTGTCCTTTAAAAAAATAAAGATGCCAAATGTTTATTTTCATGAGTAAATAAATCCTCTTGCTCTATGGTCATTGCTTTGCTTTCAGACAATACAGTCGTTACATTTATATCGCCATTTTACCTCATTTGACTCTGAATACGGCCGTATATTGAAAACGCACCGTCACCTGACCGTTTCAACCCGACCTAACAAACAACCAGATCGTCCTGGACTAAATTCGGAAATTGCAGAAACCGAAGCCGTGTCTCCGAACCGAACACAAGCTTTCGAGCATTTGCGCGGGAAATCCTCGAAAAAATTTAGTCGCCTGTTGACTATCTCCCATGACTGTTATTCCCCTTATTAGGAAAATCGGCGAGGCAGAAGACAGAGAGAAGTAAGTAAGAGAGAGAAGTAAAAGTGTGAGAGAGTGACAGAGAGAAGTGAGAGAGTGTGTCACAGAGAGAAGTGAGAGAGTGAGTGTCAGAGAGAAGTGAGAGAGTGACAGAGAGAAGTGAGATAATGACAGAGAAGTGAGAGAGTGACAGAGAGAAGTGAGAGAATGACAGAGAAGTGAGAGAGTGACATCGAGAAGTGAGAGAATGAGTGACAAAGAGAAGTGAGAGAATGAGTGACAGAGAACAGTGAGGTAATTTTCTATATTACGTCCGCATAACCGATATCGACGATTTTGGTATCGTTGGATTCCTCTCACTCTATAATATAATATAGAAAATTACCGAGAGACTGTGTCAGTAAGAAGTGAGATAGTGAGTGACAGAGAGAAGTGAGAGAGTGACAGAGAGAAGTGAGAGACTGAATGAGAGAGTGACAGAGAGAAGTGAGAGAGTAACAGAGAGAAGTGAGAGAGTAACAGAGTGAAGTAAGAGAGAGTGAGTGACAGAGAGAAGTGAGAAAGTGACAGAGTGACAGAGAGAAGTGAGAAAGTAACAGAGTGACAGAGAGAAGTGAGAAAGTGACAGAGTGACAGAGAGAAGTGAGAAAGTGAGAGACTGACAGAGAGAAGTGAGAGAGAGAAGTGAGAAAGTGAGAGAGTCAGTGACATGAGAAAGTGAGAGAGTGACAGAGAGGAGTGAGAGAGTGAGTGACAGAGAGAAATGAGAAAGAGAGAGAAGTGAGAGAGTCAGTGACAGAGGGAAGTGAGAAAGTGACAGAGCGAAGTGAGAGAGTCAGTGACATAGAGAAGTGAGAAAGTGAGAGTGAGAGAGAGAAGTGAGAGAATGAGTGACAGAGGGAAATGAGAAAGTGAGTGAGTGAGAAAGTGAGTGACAGAGGGAAGTGAGAAAGTGACAGAGAAGTGAGAGAGAGTGTCAGAGAGAAGTGAGAAAGTGAGAGAGTGAGTGACAGAGAGAAGTGAGAGAGTGACAGAGAGAAGTGAGAAAGTGAGAGTGACAGAGAGAAGTGAGAGAGTGAGTGACAGAGAGAAGTGAGAAAGTGACACAGAGAAGTGAAGGAGTGAGTGACAGAGAGAAGTGAGAGAGTGACAGAGAGAAGTGAAAAGTGACAGAGTGACAGAGAAGTGAGAGAGTGAGTGACAGAGAGAAGTAAGAGAGAGATTGACAGAGAGAAGTGAGAAAGTGAGAGTGACAGACAGAAGTGAGAGAGTGAGTGACAGAGAGAAGTGAGAAAGTGACAGAGAGAAGTGAGAGAGTGAGTGACAGAGAAGTGAGAAAGTGAGAGAAGTGAAGGAGTGAGTGACAGAGAGAAGTGAGAAAGTGAGAGAGTGACAGAGAGAAGTGAAAAAGTGACAGAGTGACAGAGAAGTGAGAGAGTGAGTGACAGAGAGAAGTAAGAGAGAGATTGACAGAGAGAAGTGAGAAAGTGAGAGTGACAGACAGAAGTGAGAGAGTGAGTGACAGAGAGAAGTGAGAAAGTGACAGAGAGAAGTGAGAGAGTGAGTGACAGAGAGAAGTGAGAAAGTGACACAGAGAAGTGAAGGAGTGAGTGACAGAGAGAAGTGAGAAAGTGAGAGAGTGACAGAGAGAAGTGAAAAAGTGAAGAGGTGACAGAGAAGTGAGAGAGTGAGTGACAGAGAAGTAAGAGAGAGATTGACAGAGAGAAGTGAGAAAGTGAGAGTGACAGACAGAAGTGAGAGAGTGAGTGACAGAGAGAAGTGAGAAAGTGAGAGAGTGACAG
>NW_020868662.1:582688-590188 GCF_003789085.1 Penaeus vannamei
GAGAGTGAGGTGACAGAGGGAAGTGAGAGAAGTGAGAGAGTGACAGAGTGAGAAGTGAGAAAGTGAGAGAGTGACAAAGAGAAGTGAGTGAGAGAGTGTGAGAAGTGAGAAATTGACAGAGTGACAGAGAGAAGTGAGAAAGTGATAGAGAGAAGTGAGAAAGTGACAGAGAGAAGTGAGAGAGTGAGTGACAGAGAAGAAGTGAGAAAGTGAGAGAGTGACAGACAGAAGTGAGAGAGTGAGTGACAGAGAGAAGTGAGAGAGTGAGTGACAGAGAGAAGTGAGAAAGTGAGAGAGTGACAGAGAGAAGTGAGAGAGTGAGTGACAGAGAGAAGTGAGAAGTGAAGAAGAGTGAGAGAGTGAGTGACAGAGAGAAGTGAGAGAGAAGTGAGAAAGTGAGAAAGTGAGAGAGTGACAGAGAGAAGTGAGAGAGTGAGTAATAGAGAGAAGTGAGAAAGTGTGAAAAGTGAGAGAGTGAGTGACAGTGAAGAAGTGAAGAGAAGTGACAGAAGAGAAGTGAGAGAGTGAGAGTGACAGAGGGAAGTGAGAGTGACAGAGTGACAGAGAGAAGTGAAGAGTGACAGAGAGAAGTGAGAAACAAGGAGAAGTGAGAGAAGTGACAGAGTGACAGAGAGAAGTGAGAAAGTGACAGAGAGAAGTGAGAGAGTGAGTGACAGATAGAAGTGAGAAAGTGAGAGAGTGACAGAGAGAAGTTGAGTGACAGAAGAAGTGAGAAGTGACAGAGAGAAGTGAGAAGTGAGTGACAGAGAGAAAGTGAGAGAGTGACAGAGAGAGTGAGAGATGAGTGACAGAGGGAAGTGAGAGAGTGAACAGAGAGTGAGAAAGTGACAGAGTGACAGAGAGAAGTGAGAAAGTGACAGTGACAGAGAGAAATGAGAGAGTGAGTGACAGAGAGAAGTGAGAAAGTGACAGAGAGAAGTGAGAGAGTGAGTGACAGAGGGAAGTGAGAAAATGAGAGAGTGACAGACAGAAGTGAGAAAGTGAGTGACAGAGAGAAGTGACAAAGTGACAGAGAAGTGAGAGCGTGAGTGACAGAGAGAAAGTGAGAGAGTGACGTGACAGAGGAAGTGAGAAAGTGACAGAGTGACAGAGAAGTGAGAGAGTGAGTGACAGAGAGAAGTGAGGGAGTGAGTGACAGAGAGAAGTGAGAGAGTGAGTGACAGAGAGAAGTGACAGAGGGAAGTGAGAAAATGAGAGAGTGACAGAGAGAAGTGAGAAAGTGCGTGACAGAGGGAAGTGAGAAAGTGACAGAGTGACAGAGAAGTGAGAGAGTGAATGACAGAGAGTTGTGAGAAAGTGAGAGAGTGAGAGTGAGAGAGTGAGTGACAGAGAGAAGTGAGAAAGTGAGAGAGTGACAGAGATAACTGAGAGAGTGAGTGACAGAGGGAAGTGAGAAAGTGAGAGAGTGAGTGACAGAGAGAAGTGAGAGAGTGAGTGATAGAGGGAAGTGAGAGAGTGACAGAGAAGTGAGAGAGAGTGTCAGAGAGAAGTGAGAAAGTGAGAGAGTGAGAGAGTGAGTAAGAAGAGAGTGAGTGACAGAGGGAAGTGAGAAAGTGACAGAGTGACAGAGAAGTGAGAGAGTGAGTGGCAGAGAGAAGTGAGAGAGTGACAGAGAGAAGTGAGAAAGTGACAGAGAGAAGTGAGAGAGTGAGTGACAGAGAAAAGTGAGAGAAGTGAGAGAGTGAGTGACAGAGAGAAGTGAGAGAGTGAGTGACAGAGAGAAGTGAGAGAGTGACAGAGAGAAGTGAAAGAGTGAGTGACAGAGGGAAGTGAGAAAGTGAGAGAATGAGTGACAGAGAGAAGTGAGAGAGTGAGTAACAGAGAGAAGTGAGAAAGTGACAGAGAGAAGTGAGAGAGTGAGTGACAGAGGGAAGTCGAGGAGAGTGAGAGAGTGAGTTACAGAGAGAAGTGAGAAAGTGAGAGAGTGACAGAGAAAAGTGAGAGAGTGAGTGACAGAGGGAAGTGAGAAAGTTTGAGAGTGAGTGACAGAGAGAAGTGAGAGAGTGAGTGACAGAGAGAAGTGAGAAAGTGAGAGAGTGACAGAGAGAAGTGAGAGAGTGAGTGACACAGGGAAGTGAGAAAATGAGAGAGTGACAGAGAGAAGTGAGAGAGTGAGTGACAGAGAGAAGCGAGATAGTGAGAGAGAGATGTGAGAAAGTGAGTGACAGAGAGAAGTGAGAGTGTGTCAGAGATAAGTGAGAAAGAGAGAGTGAGTGACAGAAAAAAGTGAGAAAGTGAGAGAGTGACAGACAGAAGTGAGAGAGTGAGTGACAGAAGTGAAAGAGTGAGTGACAGGGAGAAGTGAGAGAGTGACAGACAGAAGTGAGAGAGTGAGTGACAGAGAGAAAGTGAGAGAGTGAGTGACAGAGAGAAGTGAGAAAGTGAGAGAGTGACAGACAGAAGTGCGAGAGTGACAGACAGAAGTGAGAGAGTGAGTTACAGAGAGAAGTGAGAAAGTGAGAGAGTGACAGAGAGAAGTGAGAGAGTGAGGGACAGAGAGAAGTGAGAAAGAGAGAGTGACAGAGAGTGAGTAACAGAGAGAAGTGAGAAAGTGAGAGAGTGACAATGAAAAGTGAGAGAGTGAGTGACAGAGAGAAGTGAGGAGTACAGAGAGGAAGTGAGAGAGTGAGTGATAGAGGGAAGTGAGAAAGTGACAGAGTGACAGAGAAGTGAGAGAGTGAGTGACAGAGAGAAGTGAGAGAGTGAGTGACAGAGGAGAGTGAAGAGAGAGTGAAAGAGGGAAGTGAGAAAGTGAGAGAGTGACAGAGAGAAGTGAGAGAATGAGTGACAGAGGGAAGTGAGAAAGTGAGAGAGTGAGTGACAGAGAAGTGAGAGAGACAGAGAGAAGTGAGAGAGTGACAGAGAGAAGTGAGAAAGTGAGAGAATGACAGAGAGAGAAGTAGAGTGAGAGAAGTGAGAAAGTGAGAGAGAGTAGTGACGTGACAGAGAGAAAGTGAGAGAGTGAAGTGACGAGAGAAGTGAGAGAGTGAGTGACAGAGAGAAGTGAGAGAGTGAGTGACAGAGAGAAGTGAGAAAGTGAGTGACAAAGAGAAGTGAAAAAGTGAGAGAGTGACAGAGAGAAGTGAGAGAGTGAGTGACAGAGAGAAGTAGAGAAGAAGTGACAGAGAGAAGTGAGAAAGTGAGAGACTGACAAACAGAAGTGAGAGAGTGAGTGTCAGAGAGAAGTGAGAAAGTGAGAGAGTGACAGAGAGAAGTGAGAGAGTGAGTGACAGAGAGAAGCGAGGAAGTGAGAGAGAGAAGTGAGAGAGTGAGTGACAGAGTGAAGTGAGAGTGTGTCAGAGAGAAGTGAGAGAGTGAGTGACAAAGAAGTGAGAGAGTGAGTGACAGAGAAAAGTGAGAGAGTGAGAGAGTGACAGACAGACAGAGAGAAGTGAGAGAGTGAGTGACGAGAGAAAGTGAGAGAGTGAGTGACAGAGAGAAGTGAGAATGTGAGAGAGTGACAGAGAGAAGTGAGAGAGTGAGTGACAGAGAGAAGTGAGAAAGTGAGTGACAGAAAGAAGTGAGAAAGTGAGAGAGTGACAGAGATAAGTGAGAGAGTAAGTAACAGAGAGAAGTGAGAAAGTGAGAGAGTGACAGAGAGAAGTGAGAGAGTGAGTAATAGAGAGAAGTGAGAAAGTGAGAGAGTGACAAAGAAAAGTGAGAGAGTGAGTGACAGTGAGAAGTGAGAGAGTGACAGAGAGAAGTGACAGAGTGTTGACAGAGGGAAGTGAGAAAGTGGACAGAGTGAACAGAGAGAAGTGACATGAGTGAGTGTTAGAGAGAAAAAAAGTGAAGAGAGTGACAGAGAGAAGTGAGAAAGTGAGAAGGAGAGACAGAGAAGTGAGAGAGTGAGTGACAGAGAGAAGTGAGAAAGTGACAGAGAGAAGTGAAGAGGTGACAGAGAGAAGTGAAGAAGTGAGAGAGTGACAGACAGAAAGTGAGAGAGTGACCAGAGAGAAGTGAGAAGTGATGACAGAGAGAAGTGAAGAAGTGAGTTGACGAGAGAAGTGAGAGAAGAAGTGACAAGAGTGAAGTGGAGAATGTACAGGAGTGAGAGATTGACAGAGACGTGAGAAAGTGACAGAAGAGAAGAGTGAGAAAGTGACAGAGAGAAGTGAGAGAGAGTGAGTGAAGAGGGAAGTAAGAAAAGGAAGAGAGTGGCAGAGAGAAGTGAGAAAGTGAGTGACAGAGGGAAGTGAGAAAGTGACAGAGTGACAGAGAAGTGAGAGAGTGAGTGACAGAGAGAAGTGAGAGAGTGACAGAGAGAAGTGAGAAAGTGAGAGAGTGAGTGACAGAGAGAACTGAGAAAGTGACAGAATGACAGAGAAAAGTGAGAGAGTAAGTGACAGAAGTGGAAGTGACAGAAGTGAGTGACAGAGTGAGGGAGTGAGTGACAGAGAGAAAGTGAGAGAGTTGAGAGAGTGAGTGACAGAGAGGAGGGAGAGTGAGTGACAAAAGTGAGAAAATGAGAGAGTGACAGAGAGAAGTGAGAAAGTGAGTGACAGAGGGAAGTGAGAAAGTGACAGAGTGACAGTGAAGTGAGAGAGTGAGTGACAGAGAGTAGTGAGAAAGTGAGAGAGTGACAGAGTGACACAGAGAAGTGAGAAGTGAGAGAGTGAGTAACAGAGAGAAGTGAGAAAGTGAGAGAGTGACAAAGAAAAGTGAGAGAGTGAATGATAGAGGGAAGTGAGAAAGTGACAGAGTGAAAAGTGACACAAGAGAAGTGAGAGAAGTGAGAGAGAGAAGTGAGAAGAGAGATGACAAAGAAAAGTGAGAGAGTGAGCTGATAGAGGAAGTGAGAAAGTGACAGAGTGACAGAGAAGTGAGAGAGTGAGTGAAGAAGAGAAGTGAGAGAGCGAGTGACAGAGAGAAGTGAGAAAGTTGTGAGAGTGACAGAGAGAAGTGAAGAGTGAGTGACAGGGGAAGTGAGAAAGTGACCAGGTGAGTGAGTGAGAGAGTGAAGTGACAGAGAGAAGTGTGAGAGGAGTGACGAGGGAAGAGAGAAGTGAGAGAGTGAGTGACAGAGAGAAGTGAGAGAGTGACAGAGAGAAGTGAGAAAGTGAGAGAGTGACAGAGAGAAGTGAGAGAGTGAGTGACAGAGGGAAGTGAGAAAGTGAGAGAGTGAGTGACAGAGAGAAGTGAGAGAGTGACAGAGAGAAGTGGACAAAGAGAAGTGAGAAGAGTATGACAGAGGGAAGTGAGAAAGTGAGAGTGAGTGACAGAGAGAAGTGAGAGAGTGAGTGACAGAGAGAAGTGAGAAAGTGAGTGACAGAGAGAAGTGAGAAAGTGAGAGAGTGACAGAGAGAAGTGAGAGAGTGAGTGACAGTGACAGAGAGAGTGAGAAAGTGAGAGAGTGACAGAGAGTGAGTGACGAGAGAAGTGAGAGAGTGAGTGACAGAGAGAGAAGTGAGAAAGTGAGAGAGTGACAGAGTGAGAGAGAGTGACAGAGAGAAGTGAGAAAGTGAGAGAGTGACAGAAAGAAATGAGAGAGTGAGTGACAAAGAGAAGTGAAAAAGTGACAGAGTGACAGAGAAGTGAGAGAGTGAGTGACAGAGAGAAGTAAGAGAGAGAGTGACAGAGAGAAGTGAGAAAGCGAGAGAGTGACAGACAGTGAGGACAGAGTGACAGAGAGAAGTGATAGAGTGAGTTACAGAGAGAAGTGAGAGAGTGAGTGACAGAGAGAAGTGAGAGAGTGACACAGAGAAGTGAGAGTGACACAGAGAAGTGAGAGAGTGACAGAGAAGTGAGAGAGTGAGGGGCAGAGAGAAATGAGAGAGTGAGTGTGAGAAAGAGAGTGAGTGTCAGAGAGAAGTGAGAGAGTGACAGAGAGAAGTTAGAAAGTGATACTCCTCAGTCAAATGAGAATCCATGGTCAATGCTTTTGTTTTTACTTTTTATTCGTACTTTAGCTTAATAAATAATTGTAAATAATGATGTAAAACTAAGTATGAATAACTGAATGATTTGAATTACATAATAATATTTACAATATGAAATGAAAAGAAATGTATACCATGCATACTATAGATTCTCAACGTGTGCAATTTTCCCATTCGTCCAACGATGGACGAGTGGGTTTCCATTGCATCGAACGTGTGGGCGAATGTCCAGAGAAGTGAATCCATGCGTGGGCAAATTCCATTCCAAATCGTTGGATTTCACGAATCTGTGGGTAGTATGACCGTACCTTAACAATGGATTAAGGGTGCATGATAGATGTACATGTTCTGTGTGTCTAGGCACCGACCGATTCTGAACATTTCACCATATGTTTTCCACTTAAGCAAACGATACCTAATGTTTTTGGTTTTAATCAGTGAATCAGCCATGCTAAGACTGTGATATGTTCTTAGAAGGAATAAGAACTTGAAACATTTCAAAACGCCAGTTTCCGCATTATAGTGGACACACACTTGTCGGAATTGGAATAAAACAAATCAGAAGTTATATCTTTCTACATACTGTCTATGAATCTCTCTCTCTCTCTCTCTCTCTCTCTCTCTCTCTCTCTCTCTCTCTCTCTCTCTCTCTCTCTCTCTCTCTCTCTCTCTCTCTCTCTCTCTCTCTCTCTCTCTCCTCTCTCTCTCTTCTCTCTCTCTCTCTCACTCTCTCTCTCTCTCTTCTGCCTCTCTCTCTCTCTTCTCTCTCTCTCTCTCTCTCTCTCTCTCTCTCTCTCTCTCTCTCTCTCTCTCTCTCTCTCTCTCTCTCTCTTCTCTCTCTCTCTCTCTCTCTCTCTCTCTCTCTCTCTTCTCTCTCTCTCTCTCTCTCTCTCTCTCTCTCTCTCTCTCTCTCTCTCTCTCTCTCTCTCTCTCTCTCTCTCTCTTTCTCTTCTCTCTCTCTCTCTCTCTTCTCTCTCTCTCTCTCTCTCTCTCTCTCTCTCTCTCTCTCTCTCTCTCTCTCTCTCTCTCTCTCTCTCTCTCTCTCTCTCTCTCTCTCTCTCTCTCTCTCTCTCCTTTTTTTAAATCACACATCCTCTCCCGCTTGAAAACATACTTCTTAGAGACAGAAATAACAAAACGAAAAAGTCATGCGTGTGGAGTTAGCTCCAAATTTTCCCTTCGTAAGTAGAACAAAAAATAATGACCGCTGTATATGTGTATTTTGCCAGACAATTCATAACACCTGTAAAGATCATGGTGATACATACATTTTAATATTGCAGTGCGAATTATTTCTGCTTGGTAATGTAGGGTTATCATAGAGTGCAATTCCTTTAATTGATATCAGTATTTTTACCTATACGGATTGTTTTCTAAATTCAAAGTATGCCTGTTTAATGGACATCCATATGTTTAAAGGCAAACAGTAAATAGATAGACGAGAGAGAAGGGGGTAGACATGTTTGTATTAAGAGTTCAAATGTATCCAATCTCTTAAAGATATCGAGAAAAAATATATAATGTCATTGATTAGTTCTGTTAGGGAGAGAGAGATAGAGTTTGTGAGAGAGAGACAGAGACAGACAGACAGACAAAGAAA
>NW_020868662.1:600188-602688 GCF_003789085.1 Penaeus vannamei
TATACACTTCTAACCAAGTCACATTTGAATTCCAAACTAGTGTTATTCTTCAGATCACATTATTTTTTTAGAGAGAATATGCTTGTGATTGAGTTGAACAAAACTATATATTTTTCCGAGTAATGTCACCCTGCGTCATTTTATTTAGTACTAAGGATGTGGGTGCGTGAGGCAGACGGCACTTCACATATGTAACTTTGCGAACCTATGTCAAACAGCATTTCTTTTTTAGCCAAATAATTTTTATGAGTTGAACAGCGCTCTCCTAATATCGTCTTGTATTGGCTCTTCTTCGCACCTAATCTTCTAAATCATATTGCCCTGCCATTCAACTTTACCGTTAGTGATGAAGTATTCAGCATACCTGTCTCTAGTTGAGGCAGTAGACATGCATTGCCTTCTTGCAGGCCTTCCAATGGGGCTTCAAAAAGTGTCTTCATACCTGTACCCACCTCCTTCCCTGACATAATTATGCGATATGCAGCATGCTTTGTGATCGGTGCACGGTCGCGAAGCTGTATGATAGGGGTGACTCAATGTCGGGCGGACACCATGTCGCGGCAACACCATCCTACTGTCCTTGGGAAGACAGGTGAAGATACTGGCAGCCATGAAGGAACGTGCTACCTCAACAGTAGAGCCCGTCGCGCATATTTTAAATACATTCTACGCTAGTGTCGAAGTCGGCTGGGATCATTCAGTACCAACTGTAAACGTCGTCAAGAGGACCAGTTCACTTGCTGCAAAATTACAACTTATGTCCTTGTAGATTTGGAATACCTGGAGCAAATAGGCAAAGTAATGGTGATCCACACAGACCAAGAAAGTTATACTCATCACAAAAATATTTTACTATTCATAGAGAAAGAAGTATGATATATAGTTTATATGTCAGATACCATCGTTATTATATGTTCTATATAATGAATCATTTTTGTTGAAATTCAGACACTTCTTTGTAAATTTGGTTTGTCGACAATGAATCTCAACGTACTAACATGTCCGCGCGAAATTTTATCCACTTGCGAAACGGAAGCTGTGTCACAGCCCGAGGTGGCAACATACGTCCGCTACATAGTTTCCCCGAGACATAGTATCCTAGAACCATGATTCATATTCTCTGCAAAAGTTATGTTAACGTTGAGAGACCTATGGAATATACGCCACTTGTTAGCAAGTATGCCAAAAGTACATTCAGTGTCCTGACGCGCCCTTGAGAGTCTATAATTAAAGATTTTCTTAGTATATGTCAGGTGTCTCCCACTGTAGGGTCTCATGATGTGATCCTTAATCCCAAATGCTTCATCACCAACAATGACATAAGGCAAACAGGTGTTAGTACCAGAAATAGGACTAGCGTCTGGAATGTTTTTTTTCTTCTTCTTCTTTTTTGTACAGTGAAGAATTATGAAATACTGATGCATCATTACTTTCCCATATGCACCAATATTTACATATATAAAAGAAAAATTTGCGTCACATACAGCCAGCAATACAGTTGAAAAGTTCTTACAGTTATAGTAGAGATCCAGTGTCTGTGGATTTTCCATCTACTGTGCCAATGCAAATAGGAAAATTTGCATGTTTCTCAAAACCTTGTGCTACGTCTTCCAATTTCTCTTTTGTGACCACGGGCAAGTACATTGTCTTCAGTTTTTCCCAAATAACAGTGCACACTCGCCGCAATATGCTCGAGACGGTATATTTCCAAAGCCTGTATCCATAGTGTAAGTCAGCAATAGCAATATGTATCTGAAAATATATAAGAAATCAATAAGACTCAATGTGGATAAAATAACCTAATAACGTCTCAATTCTGTATCATTGTCTACGCCTCAGTGTCATTTTGAGCATAAACACACACACACATAGGATGAACACACACACAAAGCCATATTTTTTACTGTAAATGAAAAGTAACCTCATCAAACTATTTTTCCAGCTCTGACTTTACAAAGGAAGTGGAAGAGTTTACGAGATTGCTACGCAAGAGAGTTGAAGAAGCAAAAGACTCTTCCTTCGGGATCAAAATCTAGACAGAACACCTACATATATTTTAGGAGGTTGCAGTTTTTAGAAAATTCTGTCACAGGAAAAGACACAGCTAGTAATCTTGAGAAGAATGAAGATGAAACAACCTCGGATGATGAAGATGTTGTAGTAGAGCGTGGTGCCACTACAACCTCAAAACAAGAAATTAAAGTTAAACCCAGCTGAGAAACATTTCACTGATATTTTAGAAGGAAATTTGCTAGAAAGACGGAAGGAAGAAGAAAACCGGAATTATGATGACAAACTTTTTTGTTTGTCATTATATAAAGAACTTAAGAAAGTACCTGGAAACCTGCGATTAATGGCCAAAATCGAAATGCTAAACGTCATTCAGCGTGCACAATCTGCAACAATCCACACCCATATAGTCAATCATTAGCGCAAACACCGTCACCACTTTTTCAGGTTCGCTCAAACTCCCCGTTGCAGTGTCACAACGTCATTGCCA
>NW_020868662.1:607688-614522 GCF_003789085.1 Penaeus vannamei
CACCCACAGTCAAAACAAGTGTAGAGTGTTTTAGCATACTGTACACATTCAACCCTGTAAAATAGAACAAAACAGCTTGATCTTGTTAAAGATTTCACATATATATTCAAGAAAGTTGTCATCAGATATGAATTGGAAAATTATTATATTCATTGCACTGCAATGAGTTGATTTAGAGCAAACTAAGCTCTATTACAAAATATTGTGACTCACCATAAACTGGCATTAGGTTCATGTGTTGGATTGTATCTGTGGCAATAGTAATATTGCGGGGCATCAGGTCAGTGCTGAAAATATTAAAAATGGCATCAGTACTATATCCAATTTCTTCATCCTTTTCACTAATGATAGGATCTACAATAGCAATTTTTTTCTTCACCTAACTGCTGTTGACTTTTCTGTCCCATATGAAACATACTATAAGTTTTAGTCAAAAGAGGTGCCCCTCTATGATCTGTTTATTATAAAATATAGGAAAAAGAATTCTAAACTTTTATTATACTGTCTGAAGATTATTCTGTTATGAGATAGAACAATTATACTTGAAAAAAAATTACAATTCACATTTATTGACCAGAAGATCTCACTGATATAAGCAATAAATAATTTACAAATGATAACTAACATAAAAAGAAAATAATTGGACTAAACTTTCATAGAAAGGTTAGTTTCATATTCTTTACTTTCACTGACAATTATGTATGTTGATATATAAACAGTGTATTTTCACAATTTACATTTGAAAAGAAAGATTCCTGTATATGGGGGTGAATATTGGCAAAGAAGGAGAGGTAGAACAGTGTGAATACATGTGCATACAACATAGGAGTATGCATATGAAAAGTTGCCCAAAATGAATGTTTAAAATGCCTTTACTTAAACTAAAAGAGGGTAAAAGTTTAAAATACAGAAAAGAAAAGAAGGAAATAGTAATCAATAATAACTAAATTTTGAATCACTTAGTTATGATTTTTTTTTTTTTTTTTTTTTTTTACCATGGAAAAAAAGTTATTTGTTCAGATATCATTTTAAGGTAATTAATAATACAAAAGAGGATAAAAACCACTTAATTTGTCAAAATATTTGATACTCCAGATTTTGAATAATTCAGAACAAAAGCAACACAACCAGGAAATCCTACAAAGATGGAGAAATAAAATTCACAAAAAACAATTAAAACTTACTCATCTACAAAGAGAACAGATGGTCCCCACTCGCGATTTTCACACAGCTTTTCTATGTACCCAGGTTCATCTGATGCCATCTGTAAGCTTTCCACAATCTTCAGATCATCCTTGAGGAAATAAAAACAGTTTTATCATTAATGAGTACTTTTCAAATAAGTTTCTGGCACAAAGCAGTCATAGATCTTTTTTGGAATATAACTTCAAAGTTATATCATGACTTCTCTTGTTAAAATGTTTAAGAAGGCCTTCCCTTCCTAATGATAAATTACCTGTGCAAATTTAGCAGACAGTGTTGATGTAAGACCATGAATTCTAGTAACTAAAGGCAACATATAAAACTGGGTAGTAAATGCTCTTGGACCGTGAGTAACGCCACCACCAACCCAAAGTGGTGATCTGGAAGAAAAAAAGAAGTTACTCATACAGACACCTGTAATGAAATTGAGAAGCTTCTATCCAGAATAAAGTTAATGACACAACTTGATGAAATCAAACTGAATCTGAATCTGAATCTAATCAAAATTCCTGCAAGAAACCCAAAGGACAATTTTTTATTTATGGCTGTTAAAGGCACACTTAAAAAAAAAAAGGACAATGAATCTACTTTACGAGATTTTTAAAGAGCATGTGAACTTACCGAATAGAACTATGTCTGGCTCTACCTGTACCTTTCTGAGGCCATGGCTTCCTACCTCCTCCTCTTACTTCCGGTTTTGTCTTGGTGTGTGCTTTACTCTGCAAAGTTTGATGAATGTGATCTTCTTTGATTTGATATAAGAAATTATCATTAGCAAATATTAATAACATCATGCTACCACTGAAATTACCATGAGATGACATTGACAGCTAGGAGACTAAAGGTCATCAGCATTTAAGACTATAATCATTAGATTTTCTCAATACTGTACAAGGTTACTTCTGACATTCATAGAACTTAAAACCATAAAACAAATCAAAACAAAATTAGAAGAATTGATGGACTGAGAGGAAGATGAAGAAGAGAAAGAGAAAGAGAAGGAATATGAAGAAGAGAGAGTGGTAAAGAAGTAAGAAATAGAAAGATGAAAAATCCATTCTTGCAGCAGATTTTTCTCCAGCCATTTTACTTACCACCATCTTGTACTTCCTCTGCCATACAACATTTTCATGAATGATGTCCATCCTTGGACAAACAGAAAAAACATCTGGGTGGAGGGTTATCATGCCAACATCAGATGTATTTGTATCTAATGTCTCTACCCAAGCCTCTCTGGCTGCAACAACATTTCTGTAAAATGTGATAGAAAAAAATGAAAATTCTAAAAGAATGCAAAATCAATCAATATCATAAGTATGATAAAAAAAAAATTGAACATACATCAACAAAATCAGTCTTTAGATTTCAGTATTACCTGGCATTGACAAACTTCTCATCCAAAATAAGTGGCACCGATGCTTGTGAAACAGGTCGTATTTCTGATCCATTGACTTTTGACGTACTAACATTCTGCAAATAGAGTCAGCCTTCATTTGATGCAGCCAAATCATTAGGATCTTTATTGGTGACTACTTACAGTCCAGCATTGCTCCAACATATTTATTCTGTAAAAGTTCCTTATTTGACAGTAATTCTCTAAGTGGTCAACATTGTACAATTTATTTGACAGTAATTCTCTAAGTGGTCAACATTTTTTTTCAGTAATTCTGCAAAAAATGCAGGTCACCAATATTTGTAACGGAATGCCTATGATGTCATTGTCCAAATATTATAGCTTTGTTCTGTGGAAATCAACAATCTTCACTAAATATAACAAGGAAATAGTGGAATAAAAACATCCTTAATTCAACATAATGAGCCAGTAATTAGAGTGGCATAGTTTCAACTGATTGCTGTCTTCTGGGACTTTGGTATTCCAGTAAATGCAAGTATAATTCAGCAAGAAAGAGCATGGACTGGCTTCTTATCAGAAGACTGATGGTCTCTAAGACCAATAAATAGTTTCAAGCCACTGCCTCAGTATCTTTGGTGCACCAGCAAACTATAAGCAAATATTCAACATTTTTATATCATTTAACTGGCAGTCCCACACCTGGCACCATTGATCACAGTTGGCAAGGGTAGGCACTCTTCCAGAACTTCATGGATGGTACATTCCATCCTCATTTACAAGTGGAAATCACACAAGACCCCTTCTAGATGCCCACTAAGTCTGATCTTCCACAAAGATCCTTCTACACTCAAGTCAGCCACACAGAAACTGAATCCCCGGCAATCTGACTGGGGTGCAGCATCTAAGCGCATGTTAAGATGGATTCTGGGGAATAGTTTCAGTTTCCCATAGCCATGCAGTAATGGTTAAATTTGCCTGTAATGGACAAAAATGACCAAGAATAAGACACCTCATCTCTGGTATTTCTTTTGCAATTTGATAATGTGTAAGTTGTGCAGCACATAATAAACGTAATATCATCATAAAGAAAGGCAAAACATGCTATATGATCCATGAAATTATCTCTGCTGGCAAAGAATAATGTCATAAATGACAAAAAGCATCATGACAAATGCTGTGGTCCTAATAAGGAAATATGGTGATTGGATGGGGTCTGTGGGCAAAACCCCCTGGTTAGGAAGGCCTTTGGTTCATACAGTGATGTTAGTTGATTTTCCAGGAGTGGCTGGAGTAATAAACATGAGGGTGTGGGCACTTCCTAAAGCATTACCAAAATTCAAATTGTATCATTTGAAATGGAAAACAACAACACATTCACTCATATTACAAAGTGCATCATTAAAATCAAAGGGTTGGATGGCTGCGTGAAACTACAAAATTATTGATTTGGGTTCATACATTGATGCTTATGGATGCCCAGAAGTGCCCCAAGGTACAAGCTATAGTAAAAAGGCCTTAGTATTAGAGGGGTGTGGTCACTCTGTAATGTAAACAATTTGTGTGTGTGCGTGTGTGTGCGCGCGCGAAATGAGTTATTATACCAAAAAATGAAGAATCTGACCTTGCCCTCCGACAGAACGTAACATTTTAAGATATTTTTCTTCTGTATTATTTCATTTTCAAACTAATGGTAAGGGTAGTAGAGAGGATGTAAAACTCAAAAATTCCCGGTGCTCCATGACACAAACTTCCAAATAGCATGAGAAAAATTATGTGAAAGTGAAGAAATGATGAAACAAGCAGATGGAAATGTAGCAGATGATGAAAGTGGGGTAAGTCAAATGAGCCAATGGGGACTGCACTTGGCCATGATAGGACTGTATTAGGTGCTATTTTGCCTCATCACGACAATAATAAACAAGAACTGCATATAGTGGTAGCAATTCTAACCAACAGCGACAAAGATTTTGACAACTAGCACGTTTGCTTTGTGAATTTATTGGTCAAGGTAAGATATCATCGGTGCAAAATCCAGATGTCTGACTGGGCTCTATCCTGCCTAAACATATGAGTGAAGAATTATTAGTTCAGGTGGGGGTAGGGGTGAGGGTAGGAGAATGGCAGCCCCCTGAATGAGGAAAAAAAAGCTATCTACTATGAATGCTCTTCACAATAATTAAATTACTAGAAGATTTACTTTTCATGACTTTCCCAGCTATACGGGCTGATATCCTAGCAGTGCTTGCTACATGACAAGAGCTTTAAAAAATATAATTGGTCTTACGTGTCATTTCTAAATCTACCACCATTTGCAATGAGAAACAACAACAGATTCAATCATAATACGCTGTGAATAACTGGAACACACTCACTCACAGACACAGAGGGAATGTGTGAGTGTATATATATATACACACACTCACTCCCTAGCACTCATTCACTTGTTTTCTGATACCAAAATGGATACCCTTGAATTCCTTATACAGCCTAAAGACTGAAGTTCCAGCCAGCATAACGACAAAACTCTTGCAGCTCTTTGCCGCTGTTCTGCCTCTCTCTGCCCGCTGTTTGTTGTCGGCGCCGTTTTTTCGTAGGCGCCGTTTCTTGTTTGAATGCGGCTAGGATTAGATCGGATTTTCACGTCAGCGTGCTTTTCACAGGTCAGCGTTGCTTTCCTGTAGGAAATGAGGGGTAATTGTACATCTGTCTTTATTCCATTATAAAGATTCTCTCCATAGAATGCATTCCTTGCCACAGCAATTTGTGTTGATTATTGATCCATCGGGCACTGCACTGTTAAAGCATACCACTTATCTCAAATACCAACGTATTTTCAATTTCAATTGCCACTTTTGCCATATTCACTTGTAAGCCGAAAAGACATGAATTACCTATTCCACAATCCAAGATAAGAAAGTGACGTCTCGATATTATGTCTCCATCAGTATTACACACCAAACATTATTATATAGTATACAGTCAGGACGATTTAGGCCTTGGGGACTCGGAACCATTCCACCTAAAGATTGAATTACAGTCATTATTGTAAACTTCTGATTTCATTTTTTCGATTTAATTGACTATAAAAATAATTTTGGCAGCACTTTTTAGTTTGTAATATAGGACCATAGCATATAGTGTTAATCGTTATATTGCAATGATTACATAGGTGTGATAAATGTCTGTTACTTTACTTAGTATTATATATCCATTTATGATTATAAATTCTAGATTGACACTGTTTACTATTTTTCCTCTGTATTTTACTCTTACCAGTTTATTTAAATATATAAAGGAAGGGACACAGTCTTGAAATGAATGTGGGCACCTGCCTTCCTATCTATAGTTTTCTCCCGCTCCACACACTCACACTATTTTATATTTTTTTTCATAAACAAAGCCTAATTTTATAATTCATCATTATAATATTTTTCTTAAAGGAAGTCGTGTAGCCAGGGGACCCATTGCTTCCTATTGCCCTGCAAATACTGGCCCCTGTTATACAGTAGTATATAACACGAATGTATGTATGGTATGTATATGTATATATATATGTATATATATGTATATATATACTATATATGTAACACACTGAGTCCGACATCGAAGACACGGGCGTACTGCACCAGCTAACGTGTGTGTGTGTGTGTGTGGTGTGTGTGTGTGTGTGTGTGTGTGTGTGTGTGTGTGTATATATATAATATAATGATAATATATACAATATATCTTATATCTATTATATACATAATTATATATATATAATATATTTAATTTATTATGTATATATTTATATTGTATATATTTATAGTATATATATGTACATTTATAAATATAAATATAATATATATATATACATACACACACACACACACCACTCACACACAACATACACCACACATTTGACACATTAACAACACAACACACACACACACCACACACACACAAACACACACACACACACACACACCACACACACAACACACACCGGACGCACACACACACACACACACACTACGGACGCACACACACACATTACGCACACACAAACACACACACATACACATACACACCACACACACACACACGACACAAACCCACACACACACACACACACACATACACGACACGGACGCACACAAAACACACACACAACACACACACACCGACCACACACACGACGCACACACACACACACACACACACACACACACACACACCACACGTAGATATTTATTTAGAATATTTATATTTATAAAATAAACGCTTATCAATAGTAA
>NW_020868662.1:614622-617122 GCF_003789085.1 Penaeus vannamei
TTCTCTCTTCTCTCTCTCTCTCTCTCTCTTCTCTCTCTTCTCTCTTCTGCTTCGCCCCCCCTTTTCATAACCCGTCCTTACAAACCTTAGCTTTCAAGCCCTGTTCCTATTTAACAATTACCCTCTTAGCTTATATAATCGTGCCCTTCATTCCTCGGAATGGATATACTTAACCTCTTGTTACTCTAAGGGATGCAAGTTTACTTATTAGAGATAACGCGTTGCTCTATCATTTTGAATTACAGGGTACTTTCCCTTACCGCGTGATCATCTAGATTACCTATATACATTTACATAACTTACATGATGAGAATAAATTTAACCAACAATTGATGGTAGTGTCATAGATTATATCTAACACGGTGTACAAATTTGCCGTGCACTCTGCAAAATTACGATACTCGTTGGGAAATTACTCGTTATCGTAAAACCCACTACGGTCGTGAAATAAGTCTCCGGAGATTTATTGTCCATCTTTATCCTTGATTTTAGTATGCTGTGCCCGACTGTATCAGAGCGTCCGAGTAATGTAATTTTCACCATGTCCGGTTTTCATGCAGATATTTTCGATATTTATTATGGCGGATTCTTACGCATATCTGTACACATTATATTGCTCCATTGTTTGTTAAGGAGATGATTTAAGAATGTTACTGGACAAGCGATGTGTAAGACTTAGTGTGAAAAAGTGATAAGATATAGGTCTATATAATCCTCAACCGCGTTGTAACATAATACTAATATACTCAGCAATCCAAGTAGCGCGAGATGCTTGAAAACAGTCTGATGCGCGACCTTCGATAGATGCCATCTAATATTTTCCGCCCATATTATGCCTGTGCCTTATCACACGACCACCTGGGGTATATATCCAATTATTATGTCATTTCTTTCCACATCTTACGTGTATTTCCCTCTCTCTTCTTCCCCTCTTAGCACACGACTTCCTTCCGCCTCCATGACCCTCCCAATCCCCTCTCTTTCCTATCAAAGCGCTTCTAACATCTGTGATTATATATTCGAAAGCGACTGGAGTTGCACTCTTTAGTGCTGGTCTTGAGACGATAAATCTTCTCACCAGCCATTCCAATACAAGCCTATTCATTCCAGTTTTGTTTACCGTACAACCCTCAGCTCGCGCATTCCAGCAGTCGGTCAGTCAGCAGCAAGCGTTCTCTAGTTAGAATCTACCTATCATTAACCTTCGTTCTGTCAACACGTCTAGTACGTAGAGTTAATTAAACCGGATGACCAAACACAAGTCCAAAGGGGTAGTGACACTAAGGTTAATACATAAGATAAGTACGCCATATTCACGCGGCCAAATTTATGTAGCTAGAGATGTTTTGAATGATGGACGGAAAGTTTATGCCGCGCGTCTCCGAAGTTAGAGACGCATACGTAGGATCTTCTATATTTTTTGAGTTCTGCGTCGCGTAACTGTAGCAGCCACTTTCTGATCCTCCCCTTTGTCAACGCATCGTCCCTTACTTATATCCCTGTCTAGTTAATCGTATTTGATCGTCTTTTCACTCTTGGAAGTATCCGCCTTCTTTCTCTCTATCTTGTTTTTCGCCTGGTCTTTTAAGTACGTGGTTACAGGTAGGTGTTTGTGGGCAGCGTTTCCTTGTCCCACTACAACCAGTCGGACAGAGAATAGACGTGTCGACCGGTACAGACCGAAAATGTGAACCGATAGAAGAACAAACTGTTCTCACCGGAGTGAGTCGAACAAGAGCGATCGTGGATGCGGTTTGGCTGGAAAATATAAGTTTATATGTTTGGTTTGGACGCTGGCATGTCTGTCTGCTTTTACGTGTGTAGATTGTACGCTAATGTCCACTCATTGACAGATTAAATTTACTACACACCCTCACACTATCACACACACACAAACACCCACATCACACCAACACCATCAACACACACCACACACACACACAACACGCGACACACACACACACAGTTTAGGGTGCTATATTTAGTATTATATATATATATTAATATATTACTATAGAGGAAGAGACTGAAGTAGGCAGCAACCATCCATCAGCCTTCCATCCCTTGTCCTACACCCTCCTCGGCGACCGCAGTCATCAGCACAGCCTGTATCTACCTATCATTAACCTTCGTCTCTGTCAACCACCAGTCGTAGAAAACCGGTGACACAGCCCATAAAGGGGAGGACTAAGGTAAACAGAGCGACGCCTTTCCCCCCAATATACTGTGTGTGGGAGGAAAGGGAGCGGTAAAAGAAAGAGGATTCTTATTTTGAGTTTGTGGAACGTGCACACTTCTGTTGTGTCCCTATTTCCCCTGACAGTAACCGTTTTAAAGTTGAAGGTTCATTGTTTTTCGCTGTTTTAAGTACGTGGTTAAGGAGGTTTGTGGGCAGGGTTCTTGTCCACACAACCAGGGACAGAGAATAAGTGCGAGGTAACAGACCGAAAATGTGAACCGATAGAAGACACAAACTGTTCTCACCGCATGAGTCGAACAA
>NW_020868662.1:640222-642722 GCF_003789085.1 Penaeus vannamei
CTCTCTCTTCTCTCCCTCCTCTGTGTCTCTCCTCTCCTTCCCCCTTCCCCACCCCTCTCTCTCTCTCTCCCTTCCCTCCCTCTCTCTCTCTCTCTCTCTCTCTCCTCTCTCTCTCTCTCTCCTCTCTCTCTCTCTTCTCTCTCTTCTCTCTCTCTCTCTCTCTCTCTCTCTCTCTCTCTCTCTCTCTCTCTCTCTCTTCTCTCTTCTCTCTCTCTCTCTCTCTTCTCTCTCTTTCCTCTTCTCCCTCTCTCTCTCTCTCCCCTTCCCTCTTCACCTCTCTCTCTCTCTCCTCCCCTCCCCTCCCTCTCTCTCTCCCTCTCCTTCCTCTCTCTCTCCCTCCTTCCCCTCCTTTCCTCTCCTCCTTCACTCTCTCTCTCCTCCCTCCTCCCTCCTTCCCCCCACCCCTCCCCCTCTCTCTCTCTCTCTCTCTCTCTCTCTCTCTCTCTCTCTCTCTCTCTCTCTCTCTCTCTCTCTCTCTCTCTCTCTCTCTCTCTCTCTCTCTCTCTCTCTCTCTCTCTCTCTCTCTCTCTCTCTCTCTCTCTCTCGCTCTCGCTCTCGCTCTCGCTCTCTCCCCCCCTCTCTCCTCCCCTTCTGATTTGATGGGATAGCGGCACCATGTTTAAGCAGTCAGCTGTTCAACTGACATGAGTGAGGTTCCTTGAAGATGTATATTGAAATAATGTAAAAAGTGCTTAAAGAAATAGGATATTATATACTCACCACATAAAATAACCTCCCTAATTCTTTTGTGAAAATACTTGTTCATTCATTACCCTAGTCCCCCTTCACAAGTTACAGGGGCAGAGATAGGTTTTACAAGACAAATTATGCTAAAATAAAAACATCATAAGAAAATCCTGTGTTTTCCCCACTATATTTCAGTTCAATTGTGGTATCATAAGGTGACCAAACTATTACTCTTTAGAGTCAAATAATGTCTTTTGATGTTAGGGGTAAAATATTATCAAATAAATATAAAATTGTGCATAATTGTGCACTTAGTCTTCACTATGGGAATTAGTCACTAAGTATTAACCCCCCCTCCCCCTGATCTCATGACCATTATTGTTGTGAGGAGTCTTTGGAAACAAGGATTAAGGCCCAATGTATGGGATCACACCTGCCTTGGACCTCAGCCCTCACCTTTAATTAATTTTTCATGGTCCTTTCTTCACCTTTTTTTTTCTTCTTTTCTTCTCCACCTTTTTTTCCTTCTTTTCTTCGTCTTCTGTCCACACCCTAAAGTGTAAGAGCCATGCTGAAAGGATGAAACGCTGGTGTTGTGTCTGTCCTTATCAGCCTTCCTACTCTTTTTGCTATTCCCTTTTTACCTTTTTTGTTACCATACTAACCTATACTGCTGTATAACTTTTGACATCTAGTGTATTTTGTTATAATTGTCAACTCCATTTTTTGCCTTTTTTCCACAATACACTCCTCTCCTGAAGTCTTCACCACCAAGATTTGCTGTTACCATATTTTTTATTCACCACTAATGACCTTAGGTGTTGATGCAGCAATTTTTCAATAAATAAATATATGAGTATTTATGTAGATCCATATCAAGTACAGTACTTACAAAAGATAAGCTACTGCAATATATATTTTTAACAGTATCACCATATTACCGAAAGTCTGCCTAACAAAGACTTTATGATAGTTATAGTAGTATCACAAGTTATTACTGGATCCCCTACATTATCTGAAATTAATTATACTTGAAAGTGATATTCCATTATGATATTCTCCTTATTAATTATCTATCAAGAATGGACTACCACATGAGAATAATGGTTGATACAAATAAAATGTGAAAAAACATATATATCTTTTACCATATAGATAACAAGGATACTCTTTAAAACTAGCTGACATAACCACAAAACACTTGAATGGTTTCACAATCATTACAAGACATCATAATCACAAAAATGGTGATTGTGAAGATTGAAAATGCCCCCCCCTCCCCATCTCTTGCTTATTGTTTTTGTGGGGTGGCTTAGGAGATAGAGACAGTCCAATGTAGGGGAGTACCACTACCTTAATCCCCCCCAATCTCATGCTCATTGTTAGGATGGAGACTGAGGCCAGATGTGGGGGATCACCCATGCCATGGACCTCACCCTAGCCTCAACCAATTTTACATTAATTAATTTTTAACCATTTTCATCCCCCCCAATCCCTTGCCCGTTGTTATATGACCTTTGATGTCTAGCACATTTGTTTTCTTGTCATTATTACTTACTTACTTGCCCATTGTTGTCGTGGGGGGCTTAGGAGATGGAGACTGAGACCCAATGCAGGGATCTCCCCTGTCTAGGGCCTCAGCCCTCGACTCAACTAATTTTGCATGGTCTTTTCCCCCTCCAGCTTTTTGTTTCCGTTCCTTCTCCAATCACTCTACTTCCTAAGGTGTAAGAGCCGTGCTGAAAGGATGAAAGGCTGACCTTGTGCCAGTCCTGAACAGCCTGCGAACATGGGCACGGTACTCCCGATTTAG
>NW_020868662.1:657722-680222 GCF_003789085.1 Penaeus vannamei
GATTTTCCTTTCAAGGTTCTTGCGAATTCGCTCCGACCAAGAACGCCAATTCTACCAGTCGATCGTCGCATGAGCACAGCGGTTCAGGCACACTTCAGTATTTCCCTAATATCCGTTAATTTACAACCAGTCAGATGTTTTCTGAACATGAGGCAAGAGATGCTGGTACAAAGAACGAGCGGAAGTGATGTCTCGAAGTCAAAGCCCTTGTTCCCATATTTATAAGACACTATTGTTCTTGATATTTACTTTTGATATTATTATTATTATTATTTTACACGAAACGATCGTAGAATCGGCATAAAAGCCTTGTCTCAGGAATTATTGATGTGTGTGTGTGTGTGTATGTGTGTGTGTATGTGAGTATGTGTGTGTGTATGTATATGTGTATGTGTAAATATAAACATATACTGTGTATATGCATGGATATATATATTTATACATATATATATACACCCACACACGCGCGCGCGCGCGCACACACACACACACTCATATATATATATATATATATATATATATATATATATATATATATATATATAAAGTTATATATATGAGTATTTGCGTTGTACTGCAAAGTCTTAATATGATAAGTCGAAAGTGGGTAATGGTGGTGATAATTATAAATAACTGTATCGTTGTTATTGCTATAACTATTGGTATCATAATTACCCTCCATGTTATTTTCATTTTTTAAAGGTACGAGAGAGAAAAATATTCGGTAATCTGTACACATTTTATTTACATCGTTTCTTAAAGCTATGACTTCATTGAGCTCTTTTTACATTTATCTGCTTTTCTTTCTTTCCTTCTGTTAATTTCTACCTGTTTTTGACCTTGAGTTTAAAATGATCTTAACAGTCCAGCTGGTATGCCGCAGATACTAGCTGCTTTACCACTCTTCAGCTTGGAAATCGCCCCCCTAACTTCAGGGAGGGAGGGTCCTCACTGATAGGTGGATCCGGCAGCGGGATCTCGACACTACCCGCATCCAAGTTAACTGTTGGTGGGTCAACCTGGTACAGCTGCTCAAAATACTCAGCCCAACGTTCCCGCACCGCAACAGGATCTGAAACGATCTGACCACTTACTGAGCGAACTGCTGTCACCTGTGAAGAGGGCTTGGAGTTCAGCTTTCTCAGGGCTTGGTATGCAGGACGAAGGTCATTTACTAAGAAATGGCCTTCTACCTCCTCTGCAAGACTCCTAATAAACTGTTCCTTGTCCCTTCTTAACAGGGACCGAGTTCTGCGCACATGAGAACGGTGCAATTCCCGATCCCCTGTCAGACGAGCCGCACGACATGCATCTGTGGCTTCCAGTGTCTCCTGCGAGATGGAATTCTGTACTGCTCTCGGGCGTACACCAATCGTATCTTGAGCTGCATCAAGCGTTTCACGCTTAAAGGTATCCCACAGAAGAACAGGGTCTGTCAGACTGCCAAGCACTGCGAAACGATCAGAGATTGCCTCAGCAAACCCGCGGGCACACTCCCCTCCCTCAGCCTGTCCAAATGAAACACCCTAGGGTGATCATTTGACCGCTGGGGGTTTTGAAGTGGACCCGGAGGGTAGCCACAACCAATCTATGGTCAGTACCACAGAACTCAGCACTCCTGTACACCCTGCAATTCTGAAGGATCCTCCAACGAGTGCTAACAAGTATGTGGTCGATCTCCTTGGCTGCATTACCCGCATCACTGTACCATGTCCAGCGATGTGGGTCTGGGCGCTGGTACCAGGAGCCAGAAATCCTCAATTTCTGGGACCTAGCAAAGTCCCGGAAAAGGAGGCTATTCTCGCTACCGGCATCAGCTCCTGAACCATGGGGACCGACAGACATCTCATAGCCAGCTCGATCACAGCCAGATACCGCATTGAAGTCACCCAGAACAATGCGAATATCTCGTCAGGGACATCTGTCTACCACAGATGTAAGTTTGGCGTAGAACATCTCTTTCACGTCAAGTTTACAAACATCGGTAGGAGCGTACACAGCAATAAGAGACATGAAGCCAAAAGATAGCTTCAATCTCAATACCATTATACGCTCATCAACAGGAGTAACCTCTACTACCGAGGGCTACTCCCTGGAGATGGTGGCCGTCGCTGCGGCCCGACCAGTAATAGGTGTAGCCACCTACACAGGTCCCATTAATAATGACGATAATAATAATAATTATGACATTAATTAGGATAATTATGACATTAATTAGGGTAATTATGATATTAATTAGGATAATTATAATAGAATGATAATTATAATGATAATTTGCGTAATTAATGCAATAATAGCAATCATCAACAATACTCTAATGATTTTCATGATAATAACAATAATACTAACGATAATGATAATAATTAAAAATAATAATAATAGTAGAAATAATCATAATATCGTTTATTGTTATTATAATTATTACTGTTGTTATTATTTCTAAAATTATCATTTTGTTATTATCATTATAGAAATAGTTATAATGAGGAAAATGACATTAATAATTAAGATAATAGCTCTTATAATGATTATATTAAGGGTAATTATGGCGATAATTACTATAATGATGATGTTAATGCTATTAATGATAATAATGATGATGATAATAATCATAAAGCCCATCCATAATGAAAAAAAGGCTAAAAGTAAAAAAAAGTCGAAAAAACGGCGAAATCTAGCGATATATAGCCTTTTGAGAATATGGTCGAAAATTTTTCGAGTTTATGGGATGATTATGATTATTTCTGCAATAATTCGGCTAATTATGATGATTTTCATGATAATCCCATTAATAATGACGACAATAATGATAATTATGACATTAATTAGGTTATGACATTAATTAGGATAATTATGTATTAATTAGGATAATTATGACATTAATTAGGTAATTATGATTAATTAGGATAATTATAATGAAATAATTATAATGAAATTTGCGTAATTAATGCAATAATAGCAATCATCAACATACTCTAATGATTTCATGATAATAACAATAATACTAACGATAATGATAATTAAGATAATAATAATAGTAGAAATAATCATAACATCGCTATTATTGTTATTATAATTATTATTGTTATTGTTATTTCTAAAATTATTATTATTGTTATATTATAGAAATAGTTATAATGAGGAAAATGATATTAATAATTAAATAATAGCTCTTATAATGATTATATTAAGGGTAATTATGGTGTTGATTATTAAAATGATGATGATGATGTTAATGCTATTAATGTGATGATGATGACGAGTTTATGGGATGCTTATAATGATTTTTGCAATAATTCGGCTAATTATGAGGATTTTCATGATAATCTCATTAATAATGACGATAATAATGATAATTATGACATCATGAAGGTAATAGCTCCTATGATGATTATATTAAGGGTAATTTTGGCGATAAGTACTATAATGATGATAATGATGATGTTAATGCTATGAATGATAATAATGATGATGATAATAATCATAAAGCCCAGCCATAATGAAAAAGGCTAAAAGTATAAAAATCCACAAAGTCGAAAAAAGGCAATCTAGCGATATATAGCCTTTTGAGAATATGGTCGAAAAAAACCCTTTTCGAGTTTATGGGATGATTATAATGATTTCTGCAATAATTTCGGATAATTATTAGGATTTTCATGATAATCGCATTAATAATGACGATAATAATGATAATTAAGACATTAATTAGGATAATTATAATAAAATGACAATTATAATGATAATTTGCGCAATTAAAGCAATAATAGCAATCAATCATCAACAATACTCTAATAATTTTCATGATAATAACAATAATACTAACGGTAATGATAATAATTAAAAGTAATAATAATAGTAGAAATAATCATAATATCGCTCTTATTATTATATTTATTACTGTTGTTTTATTTCTAAAATTATCATTATTGTTATTATCATTATAGAAATAGTTATAATAAGGAAATTGACATTAATAATTAAGATAATAGCTCTTATAATGATTATATCAAGGGTAATTATGGCGAAAAGTACTATAATGATGATAATGATGATGTTAATGCTATGAATGATATTAAAGATGATGATAATAATCATAAAGCCCTATTTTCATTATTAGTATGAAATTTATCAAAATAGAGTTAATCATTGCTATTATTGCAGCAATTGTCAAAATTATCATTATAATTATCATTTTATTATTATTACCATTATTATTGTCATTATCATCATAATCATCATCATTTTAATAATAAAGGAATTATAATGAAATTCATCATAATTACCTGAATGAATTTTAAAATCATCATAATTATCATTTAAAAGTGTTACCAATTTCAACGTTTCTCTTAAAAAGCTGTAAAACGCTAGATTTTTGCCGTTTTTCGACTTTTGGGATTTTATTACTTTTCGCCTTTATTTCATTATCAATGGACTCTATGATTATTATTTTCATCATTATTATTTTATTGTCATTAGTTTTATGATTATTATTATTATACTCATTATCGTCATAATTATCATCATAATCATTATCATTATTGCAGTTATAATGATTATTATGCTAATTATTAATGTCATTTTCATCATTATAACTATTTTCATAATGATAATAACATAATAATGACAATAATGATAATTATAATAACAATAATAATGATATTATTATTATTACCATTGTCATTATTAGTATGAAAATAATTAGAATAGAGTTAATTATTGCTATTATTAAAGTATTTATCAAATTATCATTATAATTATGATTTTATTATATTACCATTATTATTGTCATTATCATCATAATTATCATCATTATTGTTAATAATAAAGGAATTATCATGAAAAATAATCACAATTACCTGAATTGATATTAGAATCATCATAATTATCATTTAAAAGCTGTAATACGCTAGATTTTGCGGTTTTTGTTTTTTTGGGATTTTATTACTTTTCGCCCTTATTTCAGTATCAATGGACTCTTTCATTATTAGTTTCATCATTATCATTATTTTCATTATTTTTATGATTATTATTATTATAGTCATTGTCATAATTATCATTATCATTATTGAAGTTATAATAATTATGCTAATTATTAATGTCATTTCATCATTATAACTATTGTTATGATGATAGAAAAAATAATGATAATTTTAGAAATAAAAATGACATTAATAATAATTATAATAACAATAATAATGATATTATTACTATTGTCACTATTCGTATGAAAATTATTAGAATGCATTTAATTATTGCTATTATTGCAGTAATCATCAATATTATCATTATGATTATCATTTTATTATTATTACCATTATCATTGTCGTTATCATCATAATTATCATCATTATTGTTAATAATAAAGGAATTATCATGATAATCATCATAATTACCTGAATTAATGTTAAGATCATCCTAATTATCATTTAAAAGCGAAAGTTTTTTTGACATTTCTCTCATAATGCTGTAACACACTAGTTTTTTTTTCGAATTCTGAGATTTTATTACTTTTCGCCTTTATCTCATTATATATGGACTCTGTAATTATTGTTATCATCATTAATATCAACATTTTAATTATATTTATGATTATCATTAAAGTCATAATTATCATTATCATTATCATTATTGTAGTTATGATAATTATTATGCTAATTATTAATGTTATTTTAATCATTAGTTTTATAATGATAAAAATAATGATAATTTTAGAAATAATAATGACAATAATAATAATTATAATAACAATAATAATGACATTATTATTATTTGTATTGTTATTATTAGTATGAAAATTATTAGAATAGAGTTAATCATTGCTATTATTGCAGTATCTATCAAATTAACATTATAATTATCATTTTATTATTATTACCATTATTATTGTCATTATCGTCATAATTATCATCATTATTGTTAATAATAAACGAACTATCATGAAAATCATTATCATTACCTGAATTAATGATAAAATCATCCTAATTATCATTTTAAAGCAGAAAGGGGGGTTTTACGACGTTTCTCTCAAAAGGCTGCAATGCGCTAGATTTTGCCATTTTTTCGACTTCTGGGATTTTATTACTTTTCGCCTTTATTTCATTATATATGGACTCTATAACTATTGTTACCATCATTATTATAATTATTGTCATTATTTTTCTGGTCATTATCATTTTAGTCATTATCGTCATAATTATCTTCCCTATCATTATCATTATTGCACTTATAATAATTATCATGCCAATTATTAGTCATTTTCATCATTATAACTTTTTTTATAACGATAATAAAAATAAGGATAATAATAATGAAATAATAGAAATAATAATGAAATATATAGAATAATAATGAACAATAATAATAATAACAATAATAATAATAATAATAATAAATAATAATAATAAAACAATAATAATATTATTATTTCTAGTGTCATTATTAGTATAAAATTATCAGAATAGAGTTAATTATTGCTATTATTGCAGTAATGATCAAAGTTATCATTATAATTATCACTTTATTATTATTACAATAACGATATCATAATTATAATCCTTATTGTTAATAATAAAGGAATTATGCTAATTATTAATGTCATTTTCACCATTATAACTATTTTTATAATGATAATAAAAATAATGATAATTTTAGAAATAATAATGACAATAATGATGATTATAATAACAGTAATTATGATGTTATTATTACTTCTATTGTCATCATTAGTATCAAAATAATTAGAATAGAGTTAATATTTGCTATTATTGCAGTAACTTATCAAATTGTAATTTCAATTATCATTTTATTATTATTCCCATTATTATTGTCATTATCGACGTTTCTCTCAAAAGGCTGTAATACTCTAGATTTTGCCGTTTTTTCGACTTTTGGGATTTTATTAGTTTTAGCCTTTATTTGATTATAAATGGACTCTATTATTATTATTATCATCATTATTATCATTATTTCCATTATTTATATGGTTATTATCATAATAGTCATTATCGTCATTATTATTATCATTATCATTATTGCAGTTATAATGATTATCCTTTTAATCATTATAACTATTTTCATGATGATAATAACAATAATGATAATTTTAGAAATAATAATGACAATAATAATTATTAAATTATTAGATAATAATTATTATAATAATAATAATATTATTATTATTTATATTGTCATTATTAGTATGGAAATTATTAGAATAGAGTTAATTATTGCTATTATTGCGGTAATTATAAAAAATATCATTATGATTATCATTTTATTATCATTATCATTACTATTGTCATCATCATTAATTATATCATCATTATTGTTGATAATAAAGGAATTATCATGAAAATTATGACAATTACCTAAATTAATGGTAAAATCATCATAATTAAAACAGTGTTTTTCGACGTTTCTCTCAAAAAATATTAATAATACGCTAGATTTTGCCGTTTTTTTCGACTTCTGGCATTTTATTAGTTTTAACCTTTATTTCATTATAAATAGACATTATCATCATTATTGTCCTTATTCTTATGATTATCATCATTTTCCTCATTATCCTCATGATAATCATTGCTATCATTATTATTGCATTTATAATGATTATTATGCTAATAATTACTTTCATTTTAACTATTTAGGTTTTTTTCGACGTTTCTATCAAAAGGCTGTAATACGCTAGATTTTGCCGTTTTTTTCGACTTCTGGTATTTTATTAGTTTTAACCTTTATTTCATTATAAATCATATCATTATAACCATTTTTATAATGATAATAGTAATAATGATAATTTTAGAAATAATAATGACAATAGTACTCATTATAATAACAGTAATAATGATATAATTATTATTTCTATTATCATTTTTATCATTATTATTGTCATTATCATCATAATTATCGTCATTATTGTTAGTTATAAAGGAATTATCGTGAAAATCATCACAATTACCTGAATTATTGTTAAAATCATCATAATTATAATTTAAAAGCGAAAAAAGGGGTTATTATCATCATTATCATCATTATTGTCATTATTCTTATGATTATCATCATTATAGTCATTATCAAGGTTATCATTTTTATCATTATCATGATTGCAGTTATAATGATCATCCTTATTATACTTTTCATCATTATAACTATCTTTATAATGATAATAACAATAATGATAATTTTAGAAATAATAATGACAACAATACACATTATAATAACAATGATAATGATATTGTTATTATTTCTATTGTCATTATTAGTATGAAAATTCTTAGAATAGAGTTAATCATTGCTATTATTGCAGTAATTACGAAAATTATCATTATTATTATCATTTTATTATTATCATTATTACTGTCATTATCATCGTTATTGTTAATGATAAAGGATGTATCATGAAAATCATCACAAATACCTGAATTAATGTTAAAATCATTCTAATTATCATTTAAAAGCGAAAAGTGGATTTTTCGACAAAAGGCAAGATTTTGCCGCTTTTTCGACTTTGGGGATTTTATTAGCTTTAGCCTTTATTTCATTATAAATGGACTCTATAATTATCAACATTATCATCATTATTGTCACTATTATGATTATCATCATTATAGTCATTATCGTCATGATTATCATGATCATTATTTCAGTTATAATGATTATTATGCATATTATTACTATTTCATAATGATAATAATAATAATGATAATTTTAGAAATAATCATGACAATAATACTCATTATAATGATAATAACATTAATGATAACTGTAATCATGATGATGATAAAAATGATAACCTTGATAATGACTATAATGATGATAATCATAAGAATAATGAAAAAAATGATGATAATGGCGATAATAATAATTATAGAGTCCATTTATGATGAAATTTTGGCTAAAACTAATAAAATCCCAGAAGTCGAAAAAACGGCAAATCTAACGTATTGCAGCCTTTTGAGAGAAAGGTCGAAAAAAACCCTTTTCGCTTTTAAATGATAATTATGATGATTTTAACGTTAATTCAGGTAATTGTGATGATTTTTATGATAATTCCTTTATTAACAATAATGATGATAACTATGATGATAATGACAATAATAATGATAATAATAATAAAATGATAATCATAATATAATTTTGATAATTACTGTAATAATAGCAATAATTAACTCTATTCTATTAATTTTCATACTAATAATGACAATATAAAAAAAAAACTTTTTTGCTTTTAAATGATAATCATGATGATTTAACATTAATTCAGGTAATTGTCATGATTTTCATGATAATTCCTTTATTATTAACAATAATGATGATAATTATGATGATAATGGCAATAATAATGATAATAATAAAATGATAATCATATGATAATTTTAATAATTACTGCAATAATAGCAATAATTAACTCTATTCTAATAATTTTCATACTAATAATGACAATAGAAATAATATCATTATTATTGTCATTATATTGAGTATTATTATCATTATTATTTCTAAAATTATCATTATTGTTATTAAATGACAGTAATAATTAGCATAATAATCATTATAACTGCAATAATGATAATGATAATGATAATCATGACGATAATGACTATAATGATAATCATGACGATAATGACTATAATGATAATCATAAGTGATGACAATAATGATGATAATCATAATAATGATAATTATAGAGTCCATTTATAAGGAAATAAAGGGTAAAACTAGTAAAATCGAAAAAACGGGAAATCTAGCTTATTTCAGCGTTTTGAGAGAAGCCCTTTTTCGCTTTTAAATGATAATTATGATGATTTTGAAATTAATTCAGGTAATTGTCATGATTTTCATGATAATTCCTGTATTATTAACAATAATGTTGATAATTATGATGATAATGACGATAATAATAATAAAATGATAATCATAATGAATATTTTTGATAATTACTGCAATAATAGCAATAATTAACTATATTCTAATAATATTTATACTAATAATGAAAATAGAAATAATAATAATATCATTATCATTGTTATTATAATGAGTATTATTTTCATTATTATTTCTAATATTATCATTATTTATCTAGTATTATCATTATTTATCTAGTATTATCATTATAAATATAGTTATAATGATGAAAATGACAGTAACAATTAGCATAATAATCATCATAACTGCAATCATGATAATGATAATAATGATAATCATGACGATAAAATCCCCAAAGTCGGAAAAACGGCAAAATCTAGCATATTACAGCCTTTTGAGAGAAACGTCGAAAACAATAATATCATTATTGTTGTTATTATAATGAGTATTATTGTCATTATTATTTCTAAAATTATCATTATTACATTATCATTATAACAGTTATAATGATGAAAATGAAAGTAATTATTAGCATAATAATCATTATAAATGCAATAATAATGATAACAATGATTATCATGAGGATAATGAGGAAAATGATGATAATCATAAGAAAAAGGACAATAATGATGATAATGTCTATTTATAATGAAATAAAGGTTAAAACTAATAAAATGCCAGAAGTCGAAAAAAACGGCAAAATCTAGCGTATTATTAATATCTTTTGAGAGAAACGTCGAAAAACACTGTTTTAATTATGATGATTTTACCATTAATTTAGGTAATTGTCATAATTTTCATGATAATTCCTTTATTATCAACAATAATGATGATAATTATAATGATAATGACAATAGTAATGATAATGATAATAAAATGATAATTATAATGATATTTTTTATAATTACCGCAATAATAGCAATAATTAACTCTATTCTAATAATTTCCATACTAATAATGACAATATAAATAATAATAATAATATTATTATTATTATAATAATTATTATCTAATAATTTAATAATTATTATTGTCATTATTATTTCTAAAATTATCATTATTGTTATAATCATCATGAAAATAATTATAATGATTAAAAGGATAATCATTAATAGCAATGATAATGATAATAATAATGACGATAATGACTATTATGATAATAACCATATAAATAATGGAAATAATGATAATAATGATGATAATAATAATAATAGAGTCCATTTATAATCAAATAAAGGCTAAAACTAATAAAATCCCAAAAGTCGAAAAACGGCAAAATCTAGAGTATTACAGCCTTTTGAGAGAAACGTCGATAATGACAATAATAATGGGAATAATAATAAAATGATAATTGAAATTACAATTTTGATAATTACTGCAATAATAGCAAATATTAACTCTATTCTAATTATTTTGATACTAATGATGACAATAGAAGTAATAATAACATCATAATTACTGTTATTATAATCATCATTATTGTCATTATTATTTCTAAAATTATCATTATTTTTATTATCATTATAAAAATAGTTATAATGGTGAAAATGACATTAATAATTAGCATAATTCCTTTATTATTAACAATAAGGATTATAATTATGATATCGTTATTGTAATAATAATAAAGTGATAATTATAATGATAATTTTGATCATTACTGCAATAATAGCAATATTTAACTCTATTCTGATAATTTTATACTAATAATGACACTAGAAATAATAATATTATTATTGTTATTATTATTATTATTATTATTATTATTATTATTGTTATTATTATTATTGTCATTATTATTTCTATTATTTCATTATTATTTCTATTATTTCATTATTATTATCCTTATTTTTATTATCGTTATAAAAAAAGTTATAATGATGAAAATGACTAATAATTGGCATGATAATTATTATAAGTGCAATAATGATAATGATAGGGAAGATAATTATGACGATAATGACTGATAATGACCAGAAAAAAAATGACAATAATTATAATAATGATGATAACAATAGTTATAGAGTCCATATATAATGAAATAAAGGCGAAAAAGTATAAAATCCAGAAGTCGAAAAAATGGCAAAATCTAGCGTATTGCAGCCTTTTGAGAGAAACGTCGTAAAACCCCCCTTTCTGCTTTAAAATGATAATTAGGATGATTTTATCATTAATTCAGGTAATGATAATGATTTTCATGATAGTTCGTTTATTATTAACAATAATGATGATAATTATGACGATAATGACAATAATAATGGTAATAATAATAAAATGATAATTATAATGTTAATTTTGATAGATACTGCAATAATAGCAATGATTAACTCTATTCTAATAATTTTCATACTAATAATAACAATACAAATAATAATAATGTCATTATTATTGTTATTATAATTATTATTATTGTCATTATTATTTCTAAAATTATCATTATTTTTATTATCATTATAAAACTAATGATTAAAATAACATTAATAATTAGCATAATAATTATCATAACTACAATAATGATAATGATAATGATAATTATGACTTTAATGATAATCATAAATATAATTAAAATGTTGATATTAATGATGATAACAATAATTACAGAGTCCATATATAATGAAATAAAGGCGAAAAGTAATAAAATCTCAGAATTCGAAAAAAAAACTAGTGTGTTACAGCATTATGAGAGAAATGTCAAAAAAAACTTTCGCTTTTAAATGATAATTAGGATGATCTTAACATTAATTCAGGTAATTATGATGATTATCATGATAATTCCTTTATTATTAACAATAATGATGATAATTATGATGATAATGACAATGATAATGGTAATAATAATAAAATGATAATCATAATGATAATATTGATGATTACTGCAATAATAGCAATAATTAAATGCATTCTAATAATTTTCATACGAATAGTGACAATAGTAATAATATCATTATTATTGTTATTATAATTTTTATTAATGTCATTTTTATTTCTAAAATTATCATTATTTTTTCTATCATCATAACAATAGTTATAATGATGAAAATGACATTAATAATTAGCATAATAATTATTATAACTTCAATAATGATAATGATAATGATAATTATGACGATAATGACTATAATAATAATCATCATCATCATCATCATCATGGGGGCTGACGCCGACGGGGGCGCATAGCCGCATCCACCCTTCGCTTCCACCTACGAGGATCCCTCATGGCTAGACGCCAGGCAGGGACTCGGCCCATCTCTAGTTCTTCACGGCAGGTTTGGTCGATCTGCCCAAGCCATGACTTCCTCGGTCGTCCCAAAGGCCTCCTCCACCCAGGGTTGTCTCGAATAGAGACGACCTGATGGGCAGGATCATCCTGAGGAAAGCGAGCCAGGTGGCCATATAGCCTGAGTTGGCGATCACGGATTGTGCAGATAACAGGGCTTGTGCCGGTCTCACGGTGCAACCGTTGGTTGGACACATGGTCCGCCAACAGTAGCCCATGATTGGCGCAAGGACTATTGCAAAAAGGCTTCAAATACGAGCCTCCAAGGCACAGGACAATGTCCAGGTTTCGCTACCGTATAGCAAAACTGGCATTATCAGGGCCTTGAAAACCCGAAGCTTGTCCTTCTGCACAGGTACCGACATCTCCAAATACTCTTGTTGAGAGAGTTCATGACCCCTGCTGCCAGGCAATCCGTCTGCCTGACTTCATGGTCTGACAGCCCAGAGTTATGAACTACACTACCAAGGTATGTAAAGCTCTCTGTGACTTCAATGTCCTCGCCGCAAGCAACGTACGACTGAACAGGTTCTCCTATCAAGTCCCCAAATTCCTGGACCTTGGTCTTGGTCCAGGAGACTCTAGACCAGGGCTTCGCTTCATTGCTAAATGCATCGAGAGCCGCTACTAGGGTTTCCAAGACTCAGATAGAATGGCAACGTCATCACAAATGACTTTGACAGTAGCTCTGCCCAGTATCCAGTCCATGCAAGTGTTGAAAAGAGTTGGTGCAAGGACACAGCCTTGCCTCACTCCTGAACTAACAGGAAAGAAGCTCGACAGGCCCCCACCACACTTTACAGCACTTTCAGTACCAGTATACAGGCTTGCTATTAGTCCAATAATCCTTGTTGGTATTCCTCTCAGCCTCAGGATCTCCCAAAGTGACTCCCGATGCACCGTATCGAACGCCTTCTTGAGGTCGATGTAGGCTGCAAGCAGCCCACGCCCGAACTCACGACGGCGCTCTACAATGACTCGAAGCGCGAGGATACGGTCTATTGTGGACTTACCAGGAGTGAATCCGGATTGCTCCAGTCTCTGGTGCCTCAGTAGATGGTCTCTGATACGTCTCAGAAGGATGTGGGCGAGAACCTTGCCTGGTACACTGAGCAGTGTGATGCCTCGGTGATTGCTGCAGTCCCAACGGTCCCCCTTCCCCTTCCAGAGAGGGATGACCACACCCCTCAACAGGTCAGGAGGAACGGAACCGGACTGCCAGATGGCAGCAGGACAGCAGAGACAGCCATGTAACCCCCGTGCCATAGGTTCACCACCAGCCTTTAACAGTTCAGCTGGTATGCCGCAGATACCAGCTGCTTTACCACTCTTCAGCTTGGAAATCGCCCCCCTAACTTCAGTTAGGGAGGGAGGGTCCTCACTGATAGGTGGATCCGGCAGCGGGATCTCGACACTACCCGCATCCAAGTTAACTGTTGGTGGGTCAACCTGGTACAGCTGCTCAAAATACTCAGCCCAACGTCCCCGCACCGCAACAGGATCTGAAACGATCTGACCACTTACTGAGCGAACTGCTGTCACCTGTGAAGAGGGCTTGGAGTTCAGCTTTCTCAGGGCTTGGTATGCAGGACGAAGGTCATTTACTAAGAAATGGCCTTCTACCTCCTCTGCAAGACTCCTAATAAACTGTTCCTTGTCCCTTCTTAACAGGGACCGAGTTCTGCGCACATGAGAACGGTGCAATTCCCGATCCCCTGTCAGACGAGCCGCACGACATGCATCTGTGGCTTCCAGTGTCTCCCGCGAGATGGAATTCTGTACTGCTCTCGGGCGTACACCAATCGTATCTTGAGCTGCATCAAGCGTTTCACGCTTAAAGGTATCCCACAGAAGAACAGGGTCTGTCAGACTGCCAAGCACTGCGAAACGATCAGAGATTGCCTCAGCAAACCCGCGGGCACACTCCCCCTCCCTCAGCCTGTCCAAATGAAACACCCTAGGGTGATCATTTGACCGCTGGGGGTTTTGAAGTGGACCCGGAGGGTAGCCACAACCAATCTATGGTCAGTACCACAGAACTCAGCACTCCTGTACACCCTGCAATTCTGAAGGATCCTCCAACGAGTGCTAACAAGTATGTGGTCGATCTCCTTGGCTGCGTTACCCGCATCACTGTACCATGTCCAGCGATGTGGGTCTGGGCGCTGGTACCAGGAGCCAGAAATCCTCAATTTCTGGGACCTAGCAAAGTCCCGGAAAAGGAGGCTATTCTCGCTACCGGCATCAGCTCCTGAACCATGGGGACCGACAGACATCTCATAGCCAGCTCGATCACAGCCAGATACCGCATTGAAGTCGCCCAGAACAATGCGAATATCTCGTCGGGGACATCTGTCTGCCACAGATGTAAGTTTGGCGTAGAACATCTCTTTCACGTCAAGTTTACAAACATCGGTAGGAGCGTACACAGCAATAAGAGACATGAAGCCAAAAGAAAGCTTCAATCTCAATACCATTATACGCTCATCAACAGGAGTAACCTCTACTACCGAGGGCTGGAGTCTGCTGGAGACGGCAATGGCTACTCCCTGGAGATGGTGGCCATCGCTGCGGCCCGACCAGTAATAGGTGTAGCCACCTACACAGGTCATGCCGCTGCCAGGCCTCCTCACCTCCGAGAGAGCAGCCACCTCAACTCTCAGCCTCCCCAGTTCCCTCGACAGTAGAGGCAACCGATCATCCTGACGCAAAGAACGGACGTTCCAAGCCCCCACCCTAACTTCCCGCCTGAGGTTCAGCCTCTGGCAGTCGCTCCGGGTGGATGCCACCTCTGCCACCCCACCGACGCTGCCCCATATAAAAGGGGTGGCGGGCTGCGTGCCCCATCATCATCCACACTGTGGGGTTCCCGAGGGCTTTCCCCCACAAGCTTCACTCTGGGCTGGCGGCCACCAGAGCGCAGGCGAGACGGGTAGTCCCCTTCAGCCTGCGCTCCAGCAGTCGCCCTCCCAGCAGGGCCCACAGTCCCCTCACTAGCTGGGTGGGAGGGCTTTTCCCCTCCCAGCCTTTCCATTTATACGGTTTACTGCCGATTGGTTTATATCTGGGGGAGGTGGACTGGCAAGGCCACCTCCCGAGCCTCCCATTAACCCCAGGGGGCTAGGGGGCAGGAGTTGGTACAGGGCCAGGGCGTGTCCACACGCCGGTGGGCCATGGCCCTGAACCTCTGGGGCCTCCTGCTGCTCCGAGATCCCCTCAGTTTAGCCTGGAACCGCAAGGTACCCAGTTTCCATGGGTGGCCACGAGGAGGCACTGCAGGGAGTCTCGATGTTGGAGAGGCTATGCACTGGCAGGGGGAGGCTTATGCAGAGCTGCTCCCTTTTTCGCACGAGGCTAGCCAGCGGTGGCAGCTGTAAGCGAGAAGGCATGCAGAAGCTCTTAACACTAACTAGACTACCACTCCATCGCTTCACACCACCCTGCGCATGAAGCACCCACCCATATTATGATTATTATAATATATAATCATAAAAATAATGAAAATAATGATAATGATGAAACTAATAATGAAAGAGTCCATTGATACTGAAATAAGGGCGAAAAGTAATAAAATCCCAAAAAAACAAAAACCGCAAAATCTAGCGTATTACAGCTTTTAAATGATAATTATGATGATTCTAATATTAATTCAGGTAATTGTGATTATTTTCATGATAATTCCTTTATTATTAACAATAATGATGATAATTATGATGATAATGACAATAATAATGGTAATAATAATAAAATCATAATTATGATAATTTTGATAAATACTTTAATAATAGCAATAATTAACTCTATTCTAATTATTTTCATACTAATAATGACAATGGTAATAATAATAATATCATTATTATTGTTATTATAATTATCATTATTGTCATTATTATGTTATTATCATTATGAAAATAGTTATAATGATGAAAATGACATTAATAATTAGCATAATAATCATTATAACTGCAATAATGATAATGATTATGATGATAATTATGACGATAATGAGTATAATAATAATCAATAATAACTAATGACAATGAAATAATAATGATGAAAATAATCATAGAGTCCATTGATAATGAAATAAAGGCGAAAAGTAATAAAATCCCAAAAGTCGAAAAACGGCAAAAATCTAGCGTTTTACAGCTTTTTAAGAGAAACGTTGAAATTGGTAACACTTTTAAATGATAATTATGATGATTTTAAAATTCATTCAGGTAATTATGATGAATTTCATTATAATTCCTTTATTATTAAAATGATGATGATTATGATGATAATGACAATAATAATGGTAATAATAATAAAATGATAATTATAATGATAATTTTGACAATTGCTGCAATAATAGCAATGATTAACTCTATTTTGATAAATTTCATACTAATAATGAAAATAGGGCTTTATGATTATTATCATCTTTAATATCATTCATAGCATTAACATCATCATTATCATCATTATAGTACTTTTCGCCATAATTACCCTTGATATAATCATTATAAGAGCTATTATCTTAATTATTAATGTCAATTTCCTTATTATAACTATTTCTATAATGATAATAACAATAATGATAATTTTAGAAATAATACCAACAACAGTAATAAATATAATAATAATAAGAGCGATATTATGATTATTTCTACTATTATTATTACTTTTAATTATTATCATTACCGTTAGTATTATTGTTATTATCATGAAAATTATTAGAGTATTGTTGATGATTGCTATTATTGCTTTAATTACGCAAATTATCATTATAATTGTCATTTTATTATAATTATCCTAATTAATGTCTTAATTATCATTATTATCGTCATTATTAATGCTATTATCATTATTGTCAATATTAATGGAAATATCATCAAAATCATCATAATTAAGGAAATTATTATTATCATCAAAAACACCATTTAGAATCGAAAACAAGTTTTATTTCGACAATTTTCTCAAAAAGCTGTAATTCGGTAGATTTTGACGTTTTTTCTTTTGGGATTTTATTTTAGTAATTTCTTTTATTGTAAATAGACGTAATTATTATTATAATTATAATTTTATTATTATATTCATTATTATTATGATTTTAATTATTATTGTAATTTTCGTCATAATTATCATTATCATCATTATTGCAGTTATTATAATTATTATCGTAATTATAAATGTAATTTTCATCATTGTAATATTTTTATAATGATAATAACAATAATGATAATTTCAGCAATAATAATAATATAAATAATAACAATAATAAAAAATGAAGTAACAATAATATGATTATTATTATTTCTATGATTAGTAGTAGTATGAAAATTATTAGAATAATGTCAGTTATTGCTGTTATTAAAATTATCATTTTATTTTTATTATCATTATTATTGTCATTATCATTGTCATCATTTTTGTCAATATTAATGGAACTATCATCAAAATCATCATAATTAATGGAATTATTGCTAAAATCATCAAAAACACCATTTAGAATCGAAAAGTATTTTTTAGACAATTCTCGCAAAAGGCTGACGTTTTTCGACTTATGGGATTTTATCACTTATAGCCATTTTTACATTATGAATGGGCTTAATAATAATCATTATCATTTTTATCATTATATTCTTTATTATTATGATTATAATTATTATTGTAATTTTCGCCATAATTATCATTATCGTTATTATTGCAGTTATAACAATTATTGTCCTTATTATAAATGTAATTTTCATCCTTATACGCCTTACGAAGTAGATAGAGGGGGATGGAGAAGGGACGTTAACAGAAAGTTGGAGGGGAAAAAGTGAGAACGAAAAACTCGAATATTCCACTGTAGAAGAGCCATTGCGGAGAAATCAACGTGAGATCCAGTAAAGGACATTGTGACAAAAAGGATTCACTTGAGTATCCTGGAGAGAGTGGAAGGGATATATAGGTGTGGAAAGGGGTGTGGTAGAAGATGGGGTGGAACGTTTGGATTGTCTGATGCGAGGAGGAATCAGAATCAGAATCAAATAATTTATGATAATCCAAATGTCCACAGACATAGGTCATGTCCACAAACATAGGGGGAGTTGTGGATATTGGAGTATCTGGATTTAGAATGGAAAAGGGATTTGACTAGGAGATATGTGAAGTAGAGGTGTAAAGGTGAGGAGTGTGGGGAAGTGGTACTGAGGACGATGTAGAGACAATCTGGGTAGAGGGGAGAGAAGTGGAGCAAAGGAGTAGGAGTATTGGAGTAGGGAGTGGTCTCTCATAGAGTGAGGCTAAGTTTGTATCTGAGAATTACTTTGTCAGACTCAAACTTGTAGGCAGGGCAGCCCCTGTGAAATACATTATGGGAGTCACCTCAGTTGGCACATGTGGTTATGCATGGCAGTTTGAATGGTCATGACCAGGTTGGGCACATAGAGGGCTTTGCAGGGTGGCCGTAACGCCAATATTTCAGACACTGACGGGGTTGGTGTTGGTATGGTGTGACAGTAAGCTTAGGTAGTCCTGATGGGGAAGGTCATGACTATGGAAGATAATCTTAACAATATTGATGTGGGACCTAGGGACTGCGGCGTCTAAGGGAAATGGTGTAGTACTGTACTAATACTGCATGGTAGTCAAAGAGGCAGGGAAGTAGGTCATCTTCATAGTCTGACCGTTCCTATTTGTAGATCGAGCAATCCGCCGGGGAGACGGCAAGTGCCAGTATAAGTATTAAGGGAGTGGCGTTCGGCAAGAATAGGTTCGCCAGTGAGGACAATAAGGGTAGATATTTCATTTATTTATTGAAATATTTCTGCCGCGTCAACATCTAAGCATCATTTTCAGAATATAGCGATAGGGTGAGGCTTGGGGGCAAAGCCCATAGGCATAGAAAGGTCATACAGCACTATGGTAAAGTATTGTGGCGAAAAAGTTAAAAAAGAGTAAACGATTACGACACACTAAGGCAGATGTCAAAGGTTGTAGAATGCTACAGGTTAGTATGGAGGTGAAAATAGTAAAGAGGGAACAGCAGAGTACAAAGGCCGTTCAGGACTGACAAAGCCAGCCTTTTATCCTTTCAACAAGACTCTCACACTTTAGGATGTGGACAGAAGGGGATGAAGAAGAAAAGAAAAATCAGTTGAGGCCAGGACTGAGATCTAAGATTGGGGTGATCCCTCACATTGGGCCTCAGTTTCAGTCGTCAAGCCACCCCACGACAACAAGAAGCAAGGGACTGGGGGGCCAGGTTAGATTGTGCATGGGCTTAGGACTCGTAACTGTGACAAGGCGTGAACGATCGGGAAAGCTGCGGAATGAAACTTTGCCTACATGTTTTTGGAGGCTGAATAGTTAATGGTTAAAAGCAAAGTAATTGTGCAAGACATCTAAGGTCATATATCACTATAGTAAAGTATATTAAAGGAGGGGTGAAAGGTGATAGTTGCTATACGTCAACTACCTAGAGTAATCTTGAAAGGTTAAAGATGGGTAAAGGAGTTGCTGTGTGCATGGGCTATAATGGGTCTAGGTAGGGGAATTACATACGGTTTCACGTGTGAATCCAGGAGGGAGTGGAAAGGATAGAGGGGATGGAGGGAGGGAGAATGTATGTGCAGTTGAAGTTGAGGGGGGTGGGTTGTGTTGAGAGGGAGTAGGAGGAAAGGGTGTAGGTGGAATATGAGCAGGAGGGGGATGGATATCGGCAGTCACTTCGAGTGTGGAGGGAACATGAGTGGAATTTTGTGTCTCAAGCATATAGCTTTGAATATCTTCCATAGTTTCTGCAGTGTAGTTGGTTGGAGAGTTTTTTGAGACAGATTTTCTTATGAGGGGGGGAGAGGAGATTCGTGTCTGAAGAATAAAGGCAAAGGTAGGTGGAGGTGAGTGTGCGGTAGGGGAAGAAGTGGGCGAACGTTTAGTCTGTCTGCTGTGGGTAATGCGGGAGAGGGGATGGTGTTGGGCTGTAGTTGAGATTGGGGTGTCTGGGTTTAGAGTGGCAAAAGAATTTGACTGGGGGAGGTAGAATGTAGAAGTGGAAGTGGGGCAGTAAGTAGGTATAGGGGAGGGTGTAGGAACATCTTGGGGTGAAAGGGGAGGGGCAGAGCGAGCAACATTACTAGAGTAGGGAGTATGAGAGAACCCTTGTCAGTGTGCTTCCTGTCTGGCTTCACGTAGAGTGAGACCATCTTTGTATCTGAGAGTTGCTACCTCAGACTCGAACTTGTAAGTGGGACAGCCTCTATTAAATGCATTATGGGGGCCGCCACAGTTAGCACATGTGCGTGTTTGTGCAGGGCAGTTTGATCGGTTATGACCGGATTGGGCACATATGGGGCATCGGTTTGTGGAGCGGCAGAGTTTGGCAGGTGTCCAAAGCGCCAACAGGTTTGATATTGACGGGGAGGAGGTTGGTATGGTCGCACAGGGAGGGATTCTCCGCCAATGTAGATATTAAAGGGAAGGTCATGTGTACTGAAAGTAATTTTGGCAATGTTAGTGGGTTTCTTGCGATGATCTCTAGAAGGAATAAAGTAGCACTGTACTGATATCACATCACAGTCTTTGAGGCAGCCGAGGAAGTACTCTCCATAATCTGACCAGTCGATATCCATAGGGCAGCTTGCTGGGGAGATGAAAACAGTTCCAGTACAAGTATTAAGAGTTGGATGAGGTTCTGCAGGAATGGGATTGCCAGAGAAACCAGTTCAATTTGATAATGCTATAGCTTCAATTTATGCTGTAACGGGTACGAGACGGAAACGATCGGGTCGGGTACAAAAGGGGACTCTGCCCACTTGCTCTTGGAGACATTGTTGATAAAGGAGTGCTGCCTGAGTAAGTAGCTGTAAAGGGGATCACGAAAAATCGGTCCCATTTGGCTGGGCTAAATAGAGTACTTAAGATATTGGTAGAGCTGTGGGTGGTAGAAGGACGGGGACGTGTGGAAGAGAGAGTATTATTGAGGGGGTATTATTACGGAGACATGAAGAATAAGGCTGTAAGGTAGTAATAAGAGATGATGAGGTGATTGGTGAAAAAGGTTATGGGGGTAGAGTTGATGAAGTCGAAGAAGTTGGGAGAGTAGGAGTCTCGACTTGGGTGGATAATGCACTAGTAGGCATTGAGGAGTGGGTAGTAATTCCAGCGTTCAGAGTCATGGTCAAAGGAGAGCCTGGGGTCGGGGAGCTGGGAAAGTTAGAATTGGTGAGGCTATTTGATGAAGGGGCAGGCCTCATTGCCCCTAATAAGGGTATTATGTCTTCATTACTGGCCATGGGACGCCTTGGCTATGTTGGAGAAATAACAATCCACCCCTCAGGGTCCCCTTGAGGGGTAAGGGCTAAACAACAAAATAGGGGAATACCGTGCCCATG
>NW_020868662.1:689321-696821 GCF_003789085.1 Penaeus vannamei
ATAATAGAAATTCTGTCTTGCTCTCCGGCTTTCACCAATCGTCTTGGGCTGCATCAAGTGTTTCTCGCTTGAAGGTGTTCCACAGTAGTACTGGATCCGTCAGATTGTCAAGCAATGCGAAACGACCAGAGACTGCCTCGGCAATCCCCCGGGAACATTCCCTCTCCCTCAGCCTGTCCAAGTGAAACACCCTGGGGTGATCATTGAACCGCTGGGAAATTTGAAGTGGACTCGAGGATAGCTACAACAATCTATGGTCAATACCACAGATTTCGGCAATCCTATACACCCTGCAGTTCTGGAGGATCCTCCAACGTGTGCTAACGAGTATGTGGTCGATCTCATGGCTGCATTACCCACATCGCTGTGCCATGTCCAACGATGTGGGTCTAAGCACTGGTACCAGGAGCCATAAATCTTCAATTTCTAGGACCTAGCAAAGTCCCGGAAAAGGAGGCTATTCTCGCTGCCGGTATCAGCTCCCGAACCATAGGGACTGACACACATCTCATAGCTAGCTCGATCAAAGCCAGATACTGCATTAAAGTCACCCAGAACCATCCGTATATCTCGCCGGGACACCTGTCTGACACAGATGCTACTTGGCGTAGAACATCTCTTTCATGTTGTTTACAAACATCGTAGGAGCAAAAATAAGAGACATGAAGCCAAAATGCTAGCTTCACTCTTTACCATTATACGCTTATCGACTGGAGTAACCACTACTACCGAGGGAAGGAGTCTACTGTATATGATGACCGTTGCTGCGGCCCGATCAGTAATAGGTGTAGCCACCTACACTGATCGTGCCGCTGCCAAGTCTTCTCACCTCCGAGAGAGCAGCCACCTCCACTCTCAACTTTCCCAGCTCCCTTGACAGCAGCGGCAAACGATCATCCTGACGCAAAGAACGGACGTGCCAAGCCCCCACCCTAACTTCCCGCCTGAGGTTTATCCACGGGCAATCACTCCGGGTGGACGCCACCTCTGCCACACCCCGCCGACGCTGCTGTGTAGATAGATGTATATATATGTATAAATATATGAAATATGTATATATAATCCATATGTACATATATATATATTATATATAAATAAATATATATACACATATACACATTTTTACACATATATATACATCTATATATATACATCTATATAATACATATATATATATATATATATATATATATATATATATATGTATGTATGTATGTATGTATGTATACATATATGCACACACACACACACACACACACACACACACACACACATATATATAATATATATATATATATATATATATATATATACATATATATATATATATACATACATATATGTCTGAACAATATGAACAAGGCATACTAGGCCCTAGCAGCTGCCTTCCTTCCTTCAGCGGACGCAGGTGTTCACTCTGCTTTATCTTTCCACTTTTACGGCCAAAGCAAGTAAACGCCCTCCTAAGGAATAGCTGGATAAAAAGAACGTCTCGTCAGACAACGGAAAGAAGACATGAGAAAACAAGAAGACAAAAGACAGAGGCCTCGCTCGTTCCCACTGCCTCTCACCCGGGACGACGGATATTATGAAGATTACGAAGAAAAGTAGACATAAATCGTCTAAGGGCGTCTCTCGTCTGCACACGCGCGGTGGCGGGAGAGGAGACAGTGACTAGGAGACAGAACACCTCCTGGCAGTCCCGAGACAAGGATGGACTCGTTCTTTTCACATCGGTAAGAGGAGTGCTCATCTAAGTTGTGTAGAGAGGTATTGGGCGAATTAGTCCGGGTATTGGAAAGTTTATCAGGAGAACATACTGTCTTCCAGGGGCTAGTTGTTAAGAAGATTGTTAACAGCTAGATGGGGTAGTCACAACCGGTGGGGTCAGGTCTACTTCCGGTACATTTTGATTTAATCCTGTTCTGTATGTATTGTTATTATGTTGATTTAAAGAAGATAATAAATATAGTAAAACTAATACCTTTTTAAGTTGACCTGCAGTTAGTCAGAGTTTCCAGTTCTGCCTATTGAAAGAACTGGTTGTGGTAGTTGTACCAATTTATCGTAACAGTTATTATTTACAGATAAATATACAGCCTGTTTACTACAGCGGTGGCGGTTTTCCACGTTACTTTTCGTTACATTATGTATTTGACCGCCAGTTTTTTGTTGCAGCTAGGGGTTCCCCGAGACGCTGGGTTCTAATTTCCTATATTGTTTCTTTTTGTAGTTTTAATGGCTACTTTCAGTTTAGATTTGCCTTTTTTTTTTTCTTTGTATTGCAATATAGTGTTCATGCTACTTTTATTGTAGGAATATGTTCTATTTAGTGTCAAGCTGGTTGCTATATTGTTAGATTATTTCTTAACATTCCCAGTATCCCCCCTCCCTTTTTTTGAGCTACAGAGTGTGGCACGGAGGTTGCTTACCGTCCGACACTGCTGACCTCTGACCGCGTAAGCGCTCCGTCAGCGGTCACTGGGCGAGCAGACTGCACCGGACTTTGGGAGAGAGTCCGCTCGGGTGGTGGTCAGGGTCAAGGTCTATATAAGTACAGGTCTCGTCACTTCGGAGTTCTGCGCAGGCCTATGACGTCACTTGGAGAGAGCTGAGAGCAAGGGGGCGGGGGGAATCAGAGCATAGTAGGGTGGAAGGGAGATAATAGAAAACGGTGGTAAATGAGCTGATACTTTAGTAATTTTAGATGTCGGCACGTTGAACGATTTGCATATTGGACAGATTTTACAGGCGATGATTATCAGCGATTGTTTATAGGCCTATATCACATATTCTACGTGAATTTAGTTTTGTAATTTTCATGTTGCAGCTTAGACATGGCATAATAAAGACGTAAAATAGATTTTAAAAAAACATGGCATATGTAAACTCCAAATGTTTTTTGACGAATTTATTATAAAACAAATCATACAACAATAACAATAATAATGTTAATAATAATAATGGCAATACATAAACATAATAATAACAAATGTACATGTATAAGCTGCAACCAATCACTGGGTATTGTGGCTTGCCGGTGCCGGTCAGTCAAGCGAGCGAAAACGGAGAGAGGGAGAGATCCTTACGGCTCTACCTCACATCAAAGAATGACCACACGATTAGCATCGAACCCCCAGGCTCTGTCTCCAGATGACGTCATGCGCGAGATGAACGAATTTGAGTCGCTTAGTGACGAGACCTGTACTTGACGGGTGACGGGCGTACGGGTGACGGGGGTTTGGGGATTCCGGGCGACGATAGTGGAGTGACTGGTGACGTCATAGCAGACTGCTTGGGTTGAGTCACGGGGTTCCGTGAGACGGTGCGACTGGGCAGGGCATCCCTGTGGACGTCACGGGGGTTGCGGGTGCGCGGATTGTGCCACTAGGGAGGCGTAGTGTTGCCGTTTGTACCTCGGGATTTTGTTTTGTGTTATTTTTCTTGTTTTCGTTTTGGTAGTTTTTGCTCATGGATGAGGGTCGCTGTTTTGGGGAAAGCAGCTGAGGATTTGATTTTTTTTTTTTTCCGATCGGACTCGATCTGCAACAGGGAGGGTATCCTCTTTGGTGGGGCGGGTGCCCGCTGCTGTAGACGATATTGTCACGTCAAGTGATCCTGTAAAACTGTGCATGACTCAACACTATGGCTAAAAGGGGAACAAAAAACGCACCTTACCTGGGGCAGGGATCTTCTACTGACGACTCAACTGGGGAAGGATAAATTTAGCCCTGGAACGGCTGCGGGGGGAGCCGTTGAGCATTTGTAAGTTCTGGAGGGCTGCAAATACTACCAAGGATGTTAAGTTCTTTAAAGGAGCGGCTCCTGCTATGCCAAGTCTAAGCACACTAGTGGTTAGGTTATGTGAGATAAGGTAGAAGGATGGGGAGCCAATTACTAATTTTTTCAATGGTCCTGTACCAGGTTGCTTGGGAGTTGGTGGGCATCAAGGAGTTGGAGCCTATCATTATGGGCGCATTCTGCTTGTTGGTGAAGGATTTACCTGTTTCCTTCGTCCTAAAGCATACATTGGATGATATTGTTTCGCCGACCACACTTTTAGAGTTCTATAACTCATGGGTGTCTGACAACCCGGAGTTAGTGGTCTCAGCTAAGGCAAAGGCCTCAGCTGGCACTTGGTTACGGCTGCTACATCACCTAGAGTGCCGGTGCAGGGTCTAGCAAAGGGAGAGATGAAGACTGGGAAGCAGGCGAAGGGCCTGTCAACCCTTTGCCTCCCCAAGGTAAGCTGGGTCCTAGTAGGGGACATTCTAGTATGAGCATCGGAGAAGTACGACGGAATACCGGCGCTCCTGCTTGCCTATATTGTAGTAGCGAAGGTCATTCAATGAACGAATGTTCTGCATTCATTTGGATGATTGGATGATTAGGGGAGAGGGGATCCCCACCCCAGGTAAGGTGCATTTTTTGTTCTCCTTTTGGCCATAGTGTTGAGTCATGCACAGTTTTTCAGGATCACTTGCACCAGTTACATGGAGGGTCACAGGCCGGAGGGGCCGGTGTCATTCGGGGGGGGGTCGCGCGGTCGCAGGTGTGAGAGATAGGAGGCCAGGAAATATGGTGTGCTTCTATTGTCAACAGCCGGGTCATATGAAGATAGATACACTGTCAGGTGCGACTTCAGAAAAAGGAGGGTGGACAGGCCGCTCCGCCTCCTTATTCAAAAAGTGACGAGGGAAGGGGAGCACATAGACGTGTTCCCTGAAGATGGTTCATGGTAAGGGTGAAGGGGACTTTGGCTCGAAGATCCATTCCTTCTTCAGGGAGGGAGGGGTAATAACCGTACAGTCTTTTGGTGCGGGTTACTTCTTTTTTATTTACTTTTGGGTGAACTAACAAAGGTCGTGTTTGATATGGGAGGGGGATGTTCATTAGTAAGAAGTAAATTTTTACATGGAAGGAATATCGAGGTAAGGATTCCAGTCTCAGGGTCAGGTGAGGTGGTGTCACTGACATAGGCCAGAGAGTGGAGGCCGATATTCCACTGAAGTTTTGTCCAGTAAAGGTTAGGAAATTTGTAATTAGGTTTGATCTATACGGGAACATCAGGTTGTATTTGTTAACCATACACCTGTCGATCGAGGGTCAACAGGTAGATGTGGTGTGGAGTCTTTCAGAAGCAGGCTCAGTTGCTACCGTGTTAAATGATTGTGGGGGACGCCCTACATACAGTGCAGGGAGACACTCCGGGACGCCTGGCATGTCGGCCCTGGGGAGCAACGGGAGCAGATCAGAAGGTACTCTTAAATGAGGACACTGTAGATAACAGTATACGCATAGAGTGGAGTAGCCACATTAAGAGAGAGTCAGATTTTTGATGCCTTCCTGCGGAGTATTAGATTTAGAATCAGTGGGGATGGAAAGGTTCAGGGGAGGATAAGTTCCATGTTGTTTTTACCACGGGAGTTGACTGGCTTAAGACTTTCGGAACGGGTAGTCAGGATACAATGATCCAGGAATCGTCTTTGGTTTAGGGTTCCATATGCAGTGAAAGAGGATTTTCCTTTGAGGTAGAATCAACGGTCTGCATAGGGGACGCCGTCGAGTTGCAGAAACGTCAGCTTGACGAGGACATGGTTGCAATAGGAGCTGTCAGTGTTAGCATAAGTACTACAGGAAACAGGGTAGTTAGGTTGTTAGAGGAGGCTGGTTTGCAAAGGGTTCAAAGGAATATGACATGTTGTCAGGGATAGTTTGGGAATTTCCAAGGGTATTTTCTCTGGGTGACGAACCATTGATGATCTCTGATCAGTTTTTCCATGAGATAAGGGCAGAAGGACCACCTAATCTATAGAAGTCATATTTAATTCCTTTAAAATATAGGGAAGAGATTAGGCACCAAATCGAGGATAAAATGGCACAAGGGGTTATTTCGGCCTTCGTGATCCCCTCATAACAGTCCTTTAGTACCTGTCCAGAAGAAAGAGGGGAGTCTGAGACTATATGAATTTTTGATTATTGAATGAAGTAATTCAGGATGATAGGTATCCACTGCCTCACATATATACGGTCCTACAGCGAATGGGTCGAAGTAGGATTTTTTCTTGTCTTGACCTTCGTCAAGGCTATCATCAAATCCCTCTGACATCATGAAGTAAGGAACTTACGGCTTTCTCGACTCCGGAGGGGCACTATCATTTCAATGTGTTACCTTTCAGATTGAAGGATGCTCCTGCATCCTTCCAGAGTATCATAAACTAGGTTCTCACCGGATTAGTAGGTGGGGTTGGGTTTATGCACTTAGATGACATTGTTGTTCTTGGAGATTCGTGGGAAGAACACTGTAATGATTTAAGAGCAGTGTTTTTACGGCTACAAGAGGCCAATCTCGCACTGAAGCTGTCAAAGTGCGTATTCTTCAAGTCACAGGTAGATTATTTGGACCATATTATCTCAGCAGATGGGGTAAAACCTCAGCCACAGAAGGTTAGGGCGATGAAAGACTATCCCTTTCCAGTTACTATGCGAGAATTGCAGGCATTTTTGGGCGCTGCAAATTACTATCGCAAGTTCACTAATGGGTTTGCAGACAGCATAACCATTAGTAGATTTAACCAGAGGGCTTCGCCCGGTAGATAATAAGAGTAAATTACAATGGAGTTCTGAGGCAAAGGAGGCTTTTGAGCTTCTGAAGGGAGCCCTAAGTGAAGATATAGTACTGAACTTCCCGGATTTTACTTGGAACTTTGTACTAGCCACGGATGCGAGTAAATTTGCCATTGGAGGGGTCCTTCAACAAAGGGACGATGCCGGGGTATTACGGCCTTTCCGGATTTTCAGGAGGCTGCGTTGCGGTTGGAACACAGTCTCCCAATCTCAGGTCATGCTACCCTGTGTTGGCATGTTTGCAGTCTTCATAGACATGAAAGAAGCAGTGCGAATATTTTGTAGAAAGTGTGAAACGTGCATACATTATAAACCGGCGCGGGAGGTTCCAGCATACTTACTAAGTTTTCCAGAGGTCACTGAACCTTTTCAGAGGGTTCACATGGATTAGTGGGTCCTTTTCCCGTGGCGGAGGGGTTTAAGTATATTCTCATAGTGGTGGATGCCTTTATGTGGCCCCTTTAAAAACAAAGGAGGCACCAGAGATAGCAAGAGACGGTAGTGATAAATGAGGGAGCTCCAGGACACATCGTAACGGATGGGGGTCGGGAGTTTGTAAATGAGTTCTAAAGGGAATTATGTACACAGTTACAGATGGGTAGACATGTGATAACTCCATATCACCCTAGTTCAAATGGCCAGGTAGAAAGAGTAAATGGTGTCTAAACTAAAATTCTGAGGACCTTGGTTTGGGACAATCAGATTAGTTGGAATGTGATGTTGCCTGTGGCCACATTGCCATACAACACCGCATACCATCGGATAATTAGGGATTCTCCGGTTTTTGCTTTGAAACACCGCGATCCAAAATGGCCATATATGCTATTTGCAGACACTTACAGGATTATAACTTAGAGGAACTCAAGTGATAGG
>NW_020868662.1:701821-704321 GCF_003789085.1 Penaeus vannamei
AAATAAACTTTATGAACGCTTTATATACTTTTATTTTGCAATTCTAATTTCTTTTAGCATAATATTCTGTTAGTCTTGGGTCTTGGTGCCAGTTGCAGGGAGAACACCGCAGAATGGGCATCCTCTGCTCCTGAAGGGAAGTGGTCGTGGGAATATTCTGATTACGGTATCAGGAGATATTCATGTTCATTTGGTCAAACAAAAGTGAGATAGACCGGTGCCTCTCGTGCTTTTTAGTGAATTTACGTTCATGTGTTTTATTATTTTTGTTTTATGTTTCATACCAATGTTTTTACGCTCTTGTGGTTTATCTTTTGGAATTTCATGTTCTTGTGTGTTACGTTCTTGTTTCTAAATAAGTACTTTACATTCTTGTCTCATGTTAAGGCGTTTCAAGCAGGGAAAGTTCTTGCCTAAAGTCTCAAGACTTTCTTGCTTACTCAAGAATTTCGCTTGCTTTCTCATGCGACCCCCGTAGATGGGTAGACTTGCGCTTGCCAAGTCAAGCGGAGTACCGTCACCATGGCAACAGCCTCGTTCGCGTACCGTTCTGGTCACAATCCTTCGAATGCGGGCGTTGGCTAAGAATTCCGCTTAATATTTTATATAGAAATATTTTTTTCACGGTATCTGACTGTAATTTCCATAAAATCGTATTCAAAGAGATTGAAATTAACTGAAAACGAAAGGAGATAATGGAGATTATGGGAATGATTTTTTTTTTTTTTTTTTTTTTTTTTTTTTTTTTTTTTGCTTATAAATCATGAATTATTATAAGAAGAACAATTTGTCTCTTACTTTTAAACTCCTCTCTATAAATCGAGAATTTATCTAATATTCAGTGAAATAGAGAATATTTTAAGTAAAGAACTTTCTTTGTTAATATTGTATTCGATGACTGTTATATTTAACTTCATAAAATCGTATATACGGGATGGGTAGGCCTACATTTTAATTCAATGGAGTTCATTTGTTTTGATCGCGTGTCAGTGTGTGATGGTTGCCCATCGGAAGTGTGTCACTGTTACATGCAATTTATATGAATATAGGAGAAAATATAGAGATTTGTCAACATGTTAGGGTGGATTTATTTACTTCTCTGCCATCTTGAGGCAGCGCTAGCTTGTCAGCTGTTTTGAAATGCGCGCCCAAACTGTTACCAACCGCCAGTGGAATAAACTCCACCCTCAACTTAAGGGGACCGTCCCTGAAAATGGCCACCTTTCCCTACTCTATCATAAAAAAAATATCGGTTAGAGATAACTGACTGATTCTTTTTGCATGCTATAGAGTAAAGAATTGCGCTCCGTTATATATTTAAATTTTAACTTTGCTCCCCCATTGGGGGGGGGGCACCCCCAAAAAGTCGAAAAAAATCGTTTTTTTTTTGGTATGTCTTCGGTACATCCCAACTATCACAGCTCTTTACAGAATATTCCCCCAAAAATACTTGTGTTAGATCAACTCTAGCCTATAGCCATGTAAAAGGCCGAATTTTGAATTTCCTTTTTTTTTTGGCGGGGGACAGCTTGACATAGAGAACTATTTTTGAATTTTTTTCAGCATTAAAATATTATTTTTTGATTAAGGCAAAAATTCAAAAATCGGCCTTTTACATGCCCTTGGGACGCCGAGGCTCTAGTGAAAGCAACAAACTGCATTTGGATCGCATGAAAATTACGTGAGTTGGGATGTACCGAAGATTTGTAAAAAAAATGCGAGCTACGGCGTTTTGTATTTGGCACCTTGCCAAAGTTCGTTATCTCTGTTATTTTTCTCTGAATCTAATGATATTATATATAAAAAAATGCTTATTTAGTGTACTTTGCAATGCAATGATTACCAAGTCAATAGGAATTTTCATGTTCAATAGGGACGCTATTCTGTAAAGGTATGTAATTTTTTTTTTTCGTTGTTCATAAAAGTTGATATTTTTGTGTGAAAAGCTTAATAAATGCATTTTACCATAGAGACAACTAATCTAAACCAGATAAAAACCTTTTTTTTTTTTTATTTTTTTTATTTTCCATTTTATTTTTATTATTTTTTTATTTTGAAGAAATGGGGAACTGTGGATGGCAACATTAGTACAAAATCATTCTAATTATAAAGTCCTGGCATGAATACAACATGGTGGTTCAATTTTGAGAATTTTAAAAGCATATGAATTTAGTACATTGAATTCGAGAACTTACGAAAGTCGTTGAATATTTCCCATGCCTCACACAGGGGGGGGGGGGGGAGATGGTCACTGGGTGTTTATAATTTTCGAGGAGGATCATATGTACGTGAACGCACACACATAAAGTTAAAAAGATTAATCATCATCATTTAGTAGGCCTACATTGACTTTCATATCTAAATAATAAAATATATTAGTTATCCCTCTCATACCATTTTCTTTGATAATTGTCAATATTAACAGATTGCAAAGGAGAACAAGTGTATAGTTTATGATTAGCCATTTGCATCCATTATCTTTACTAAGAAGTGCATAAAA
>NW_020868662.1:729975-759975 GCF_003789085.1 Penaeus vannamei
GTTTCATGTAAAATCCCTGCTCGAGTCAAAATTTTGTATATTAAGATGTATTGATAAGGAAATACATTTGGTAACTGTGCTGAAGCTCGTGACACCTTTACATAGGCGGGAATAGATTTAAATGCAGTAAATGTAGAAGTCCTCAGCAGTCTGAAGGAGGAAATAAGTCATCGGTAAATGTGAAAATTTAGATGCTAATCGTACTGCAATTTTGACTAAATTCGAAACTTCAAATGCAACAGTATGAGTGAATTAGTCAGTAGCCTGAGGTAAAGGTTAAGGAAATTGCAGAACTGAAACAGGCAAATATCTGAATAGCTGACTCTATTAATCTGTAGAATAGCACGATCAACCTAGCAAAATATCTGGTGTTAATACTGAATCACCGTATTAGCCCTAGAGGCAACTGCTAGGACTTGGCCTGGCTGTTATCCTGATTCTCGTGAGAGGAGCACATTGTATGCTGCTGACCGTCTCACCGTCTCCTTCTCAGAGGAGGCTTTTGTCTCTGAACATCCCGATGGAAGGCCCCGGAAAGCGCCGTCATAAAGTTGCTAGAAATGCGCCATAACGTACGGAAAAGATGGATTTTTATATGCCTATATTGAAAGGTGGGAGATTGTTGGATCCGACATTTCGTCCCGCCCAATAGTACTGACACGCTGCATATGCAAAAGCATGGAATGAATTGTAGGCTATTATGTTTCTGAAATATGAGAAAGTTCCGACTTGACGAGCACTCTGACTACGACACCAAAAGCCAGGAAAACGAGACATTTACAAATGCTTGTGTCTTAATTTCAACATTACTAGACAAAAAATAAATAAATAAATAAAATCAGAAATTAAATACCATATGTGATATGGCGTATTTGGATAGGCCTATATTTATGTTTTCGAATTGCGTGGAAATGGCTTGGATTCATTAAAGTTTTTCTTCTGCCGGAACATTTTTTGTCGTTATATTCTGCCATTATCACTTCGTTGGACATTTCCTGCCAGACAGACGGAGTCCCACATGGAAGAGTACTGCCACCAAGTATTGTTGTATATATTCATTGACAATTTACCGCCTCCCGTTGGGACGTTGGGTAATCACTGTGCTGATTAGTGTGCACTGTGGCATTCCAGTTGGCAGTAATAAGCATACTAAGTAATTCAAGTCCAAATGGCGTTGGATATGATTCATACCTGGGGCCTCTTAGAGATCTGCTGGACTTTGCACATAGTTCTTACAGATATCGGGTGTTTTGTCATCATGTCCATATAAATATACATTTATATATATATTATATATATTATATATATATATATATATATATATATATATATATATATATATATATATATATATATATATATATTTACCAACAAGACTGACATAACTAGAAAATAACCATCCCCAAAAAATGTATATATAATTATACATACATATAAAATTATATATATATATATATATATATATATATATATATATATATATATATATATATATATATATATATATATATATTAATTATACATGAGAATGAGAATCCCGTATTTTTAAAGTACTGACAACTTTTCGATTTTATTTATTAGATATTCCAAATAAACAGTTGCCTTATGAAAGACACAATAAATCAGATAATTTCAGGAAGTTGATTTTGATGCCTAAACACTTACTTTTAAAATAAAAGTAACCACGGTTATCAAAAGCGACATTGATATTTAGTACAGACACTCGTTTCAAATTTGATGTGCATTTACCTCTGCCACCATTACATTATACCTCCTGATGAGTCCATTTCGGTGTGGCCAAGGAGGAGTAGGTGCATGAGGAAGGGGAAGACGCTAATTGATCCTTTTGCTTTCTTTACTTTTGTTCAGGACGCACATATAATGTTCATGTTCAGTATGTGGTTTCTAAGTGCATCTTTTTCCTTCTTTCTCTTTAAAAAAATGGGAGGGGGGAGGGGGAGAGAGAGATAGTGAGTGGGTTAGTGAGTGAGTGAGTGGGTTAACATGTTAACAGAAAATGAGTGAGAGTGAGTGAGTGAGTGAGTGAGTGAGTGAGTGAGTGTGAACATCATTCGGAATGGACCTTGTGGCTGCAGTGACCATATGATCAATCTTCACCAATATTTGAAATCGATTCTGCTACTTTGCAATAGGTATTTTGCAACATTACGAGTTTTTCCCACAATATGTGACCGAAATGGTATATGCAGGGTTGTGCTCAATCTTATTCATATGATTCTTGACTTTGTATTTTTCTCTTGTAAACTGACCACTGTAGCCAACTCATAACTAGTCACTTGGAGTTCGTCAATGATCATAGCAGATCGCAAACGATGAAATTTCATAGAAACTCCTTAAAGATAATTATTTGACATTTGGAATTACCCTTTACTTGAGCATTTAAAGGCATTTTGTCCAGGTCAAAGAAGGAGATTGGCATTTTTCTTTACCAAGTGTCTGTTGTTGTTGAAGTTCAAGTAACTCTACTAACTGATGTAATCTCGTACTCTCAATTCCAATATCACGTTCCCTCATTCATGACGTCATCACATTAATCACAATATAGGGAAGGTAAACTAATCAGTCCTTATGCCAGTTGCAGGTCTTCGAGCAGTTGATGAGACATGCATGCAAAGGCAATAAGGTCCATCCCTACTTTACCGCATTTGATGCAGTAATTCCTTGTCATTATTATGTACTCATTCATTAGATTTGATAATAATCATTGTCACCATCGTCTCATCGTCGTCGTCATCCCCCACAGAAGGAACTGTTTTGCCTTTGTGAAGGGCTTTGAACTCCCTCTCTAAGATGAATCACCCACTCCCCCCTCCATGGAGGGGCTCCTCTACTGGTAAATTCGCTGGCATGAGATGACCAAATGATTCTTAATAGCTAATTTGGTAGGTAAGATTGCATCCACCTCTGGTCATGCCTCTGGGATTTCACTTGCATGTTTGTCATGCACGGCTCCCTTGTGTGCTGAAGCGGAAATCCTGGAGGTTGAGAGAACCATGCATTAGTATTACGCGCTGTTAGAAACACATCTTTGGTCTCTTATTCCAGCAAGATGGGTGGCATGATCTTGGCTCAGTCAGATCAGGTGACTGATATCACTAGAGAAGCTATGGTTAGGCTGTCTCTGCCTTGGCTTTGCACAGGTGCCCCGGGCACCACTGAGAAGAAACACTGGCTGTATTTCCTCTCATTACCCCTGTAGATTTGGAGAAAAAGCTTCAACACTAAGCTTTCCCTTGTACTCTGTGGGGGATGGGAGTGTCAGAGGATAAGCGAGTCAGAATGCATCTGTCTACAAGACTGAGTCTTGGGATGACCCCTCCAAGCCTAAGCCTCATCCTCAGTGTCAGCATCATCCTCTTCATCAACATCATTATCATCATAATGTTTACCATCATTTTATCACCATCATCATTAGTATCACAATGATCATACCAGATCGTATGGAATTGCTGGAAACAAATAATCAAAGAAACTTTCAAGAAATGGGTGAAGATTCTATGTTCAGCAAGTGGATGGCTCCATTTTAACAATCTAAAATTGAACTCACCCTACAAGAGTGGACATCATTAAGTCCCTTTGTTTATATGGTTAGAGTTCTCTCTTTGTAATCAGTTAATTAAAAATAATCTATCTTTTAGTGCTGATTATCTACTGTGTCAGCAGCTAAGGTCACTGATTCGTTTAAAACATAGGGATCTGGCTACATATGACCATAATAATTATTTTATTTTATTTTATTTTATGAGCCTGTTCAGTTATTTGGGCATTCTATACCAATGCAAATTTTGATAATAAAATTATGATTTTCTCCTTCCTCCACTTTTAAAAATCCTGGTAATGAACTGCACACACCATTCCTCTATCAAATACAAATGTGGTATGGATTTATGAGCAGCATTAAAGGTCACATCTGACTTTTATATAAGGATGTAAAAAAGACCGTTGTCTGTATTTAATCATTTTATTAGTACATGTTACACAACATATCTACTTGTTCTGGGTAGAGCATGGCGAATGGGTGACTGCTTCATTCTGTTTGCTTTCATATAAAAATACTCTCTGCACAGAACATTTCACAGTATTTACATGTGACAAGTTCATGGTGGGTAATGTTATGTTAATACCATCCCAACTCACTCAATCAAAAATGACGTGTTATATCTTTTATTTCTCTGAAATCATTCCTGCAAGGGGCCAATATTTGAAAAAGATACATGTATGATGTGATTGGGATGCAGCAAAACTCTGCTTTTCAGACCAAGTACACACAGAATTAAATATTTTCCTTGTGATGAATGAACAAAATTATTAAGAGTTTGGTAAATGGAAATAAAACAGAGCGGCAGTCTTCTAACATGATAAGCTCCTCCACAATGTTGAGTTGATCTCAAAGCTTAATGAACTATAGCAGCTGCAATCAGGAAAAAATGCTGCCTACAAGTCAAAATTTATTGAATCAGATATAATGATACTACATCAATGCTAACATTTAATACTAATGAACAAAATAATACTACATTTTTTTTCTGCATACTCCATTTCTTGACCAGATTTATTGGTCATACAATTATTTCTGCCATTCTGTAGTCGTTTACTCTCAAACAGGAAGTCGATTAAGATATCTGCTGCCATTTTGAAACTGCAATTCTAATTTCTTTTTAAGATAACCTGTATATTGTGAACTAGAAGCTATAGCAGGCTTTGGATTACATACAGATATACATATATATGGTATTTAACCTTTATAACATATTAATCCATTCTGACCCTTAGATGTTGGTGTTAAAACCATGTCATACTGACAAGAAAATTCAGAACTAAGGGCATCAACTTGTCTATCACAGTTGGCTTAAAACAATGCGATCTCTCTGGAGTAGAAGTGTGTTTTGCTTTTCATGTTAACAGAAAATTATCTTGTTTTCTAAGGCACATTTTTTTTTTTACTAAGTATTCACCATTTTGCAATAATTTGATCTCACTTAATTTCACTTGTAACAGATAATCTCAACTGGGCATTGATGGATTAGGACATGAATTTAGTCGATGACCAGAGTCAACCATAACTGTAATGATATACTCCTAGATAAATTCATTATAAATAATTTGAAGGTGAAACAATGCAGGAACATTCTGCAATATATCCATTAACCAAAAAATCCTCACGTAGATAACCACTCCTACTAACATAACCACTGTAGCAATCCTAGCTATCACAGTACTAGACACTGTTCTTATAGTCAGTCACAGGTATGCAAGTTACTCCCACTAATAAAGGTGAGAAGGTGAGAAATCACACAATTCTCACTCACTCACACACTCACACTCATACAAAGGTCCTTGCATACTTGGTTACATACAAAAAGAACAAATAAAAATAATATGACCATTAGTCACAATTCTAAGAGTTAACATAATGAGCATAATGCAAGAACACTTTCCTTCTATCTATAAAATTATGAATTCTCCATCTTCGGTTCAATTGAGAAAAAAAAAATCCTCGGAAATATGTCCAGCAAAAAATATAAAATACAAAGAAACTGAAAATAGGAAAACAAAAAGACTGTACAAAAGTTAGAACTAAAATGAAATGTATACATATATACAGAGAAATAGTAAGACAGATGTGTAAGACACTTATATCTATAGCACACAGTATACCAATTTGGTATTTTGACAGATTCCTGTAAATTGTAAAGCTAAATCTTTATCTTAAAAAAGGGGGAGGGGTGCATATCCCAGCATAAAAAGGGTGAGGTTTCAGAACATGATGGCGATAGAATACGAATCACTACTTGACAAAAGATCAAGCTTTTTAAAAGTTCGCCAGACAAAATAAGCTTATATTTCATTCTGCACCATAAGCTTTTCATATGTAAGAAATATCAAAATATGATGATATTGGATAAATCACAAGCACTTTCACCATATCTATGGGCTTTTAAAACCGATAACTGAGAACTGGCTACCATCATGCCTGCTTGCCTCCACCGATGGGAAGATCACAACCTATTAAACTCCTTCACTGGAATGGCAATAATGGGAATGTTGGTGCGGTCATCACAGCATCATTTGACCTGACGACCTGCATGCAAACATTAACCCTTTTATCCTCACTACATCATTATAGTTGATGCTCATTATAGCACAGCAGTGTTCACTTCCATACTTATTTCATAACATGGCCTTTTATTTAATCTTTATCTTTTCTTAAACTAGATTCACAAAAGTGCTGTACCTGGCAAAAGGTTATTTTCAAAGTGCAGTGAATATGGGATATAACTGTATGAAATATTAATTTGCAAAGACAGTGAACTGCATTTATTCTCCTGTGACGCGTTACGACCTATTCTCTCTTTGAATTAGTAAATTGTAATGCAACTACCAGAATTAGAAGTACAGTAAATAAAGATATTCAAGCCATTTATATGTGGTGGAGGAATGCTGCTGATGCGATAACTTTCACTAGTATTTCATTTGATTTTCATTATATATAATATAATTCATTATGATTAGCATAAGTTGCCTGAAGAACAAATACTTCCTAGAATTTTCATATTTCTCTCTATCCGTCACTTTTAAAAGTACATTATACAATCTGCATAAATATCACACAACTAGTTTCTAGTTTCAAGAAGATTTGCCTTTTCCCTCTTGCTATGAAAAAAGAAAAAAAATGCTCATGGAAACAAACATAACCAGACCACATAGGTTTCGTAAGTTTAAAACATAAGAAATGCATAAGCCTATGCATCATCTTAGTTCCCAGCCTTTAGAGATAAAATCCACAACCTCAGTGTGTGGCCTAAAATTGACAGTACTCAGAATTCCTATTTTTCTGACAATTCAAAAGTAAAAATAATAAATACTAGGTCTCTAGTACAACATGTAAAATAATGAGGACATACGTCGGAGCTGCCTGAGACATTCTTAAGAATAAACCCTAAAGAAGACACATCATGAAGCATCCGATAATTCCGGTGAAACGTCGTAACTTGTCCTCATCCTCCACATGCCAATGGTACAATCACTGAAAGGAAAAAAATTGCAAATGAGGACATGTTAATACTGTACATATTGTGATTAAATTTATCAACGTTTATACAGTAATCAGTCATTTAATGAAAAATAAATGGTACCATGAATTATCACAAGGAATATCTTCTTCAAACATCTGCCAGCTGGTTGAAATCCTAAATCACTACTATGCACATCAACAACACTCAAAAATAAATTATAGGTCACCATTCATCCTAAAATTTCATTCAGCACCAACACTTATTGTCAATGCCAGCCAGCATTAGGAAAAAATCTTTGAATGATCATTCTTTTATACATAAAACAGAGTATGCAAAAAAAATTAAATAAAAATATATATATATATATATGTAACCATACATCCTATAAAAAGCAAACAAAATATAATGAGTATTCCATTAGAGAATGTAATAACTATTACAACAGTAACGCCTTATTTGTTGGTACAATGGCAATCTCTTGTCTTACAACAAGCAGCTGTAATACTACAAACTAAAAGAGAGAGAAAAAATTATTGCCTTTCGTGGCCTTCACTCACTTTTCTTTACTGATAATGGATATTGTACTTCTTACACTCTATAGATACAGGCTATTTATTCCAGCCTCTTGTTTCAACCTAGTGTATGAAAGCTCAAAGTAAGAGAGAGAGTGATGGACACAACACGCACAATATACATTATATAATACATATAAAATTCTACATAAAAGAACAGACACCATTATAACATTCAGTTAAACAACTGACTCCTTATTCATCCATAATACAAGCTATAAATAATAAGCATTTGCAAGAATAGAGATGCACGTTCCTGTAAAAACATAGGCAATTCAATGGCCTCTACGTTTAATATAAACTCACTGTTAGGAATTCATAATTAACAATCATGTTCCTGAAATTGTTGAACTGGATTCTGGGAAACTTGCATATCTTAAAAGCTGGTGCACTATTCCTTCCAACTATGCAAATACATCTATATTCCAAATTTTCATTATTTGAGAGCAAACAAATCTTTTGGAATTCCCATACTCTGAGATTCGCCAATTCAGAAAAATATTTTTTAACAGCACAAGATGAGAACACGGATAAAAACACATGGAACTATCTACACAATGAAAATTCTACACATAGAATAATTATGAAAATAGTGGTAGAAATTAATTCATAACTAATAAATGGAAGAATAACAAAACTGACATTCAAAAAATAGATGTGATATAAAACAAGAGATGCAAGGCAAGGGCAGGGTATTTACATTAATGATTTTTTTTTAAATAGTAGTATTCATCTGTCTTCTAAGACAGATTTTTGTAATGAAAAGTGATTGTGTAAAAGAAACATCACAAGCCATAGACACCAACATGCGTCTTCATATTTTGTATATACATATATTAAAGATTATTATATTATTCTACAAATTCTTTAGTCATGTCCATCCAACCAAGCATATTATAAGAATAAAAAACTAAATCAGTCAAAGCTTATCATACCATCAACTAAACATTTAAGTCTGCAGCTCCATATTAAAGCATAAAATACCTAAAATCTTGGTAACAAAGAGAAGAGAAAACCATCCTAATCAAACTATATTATTCTGAAACTAATTACAGTCACATCTTCATGCACATCGAACCTTTACTTCACTTTTTCTATAGCTTGTTGCCGGAGAGAAATTAGAGGGATAGCTCAAAGGTTCTCCCGGCTGCAACACCCACGAGGGGCCTCCAAACCCGAATGTCTCCCTCACTGAAGGGTTGTAGAAGGAGGCGTTAGAAGAAGGGAGAATTCTTTTAGGGCTCATGTGTGACCTAACTCATTGATGAATTGATCGATGATTCAAAATTTCCTGCCACATCAATAACTGAATGTGACAGACTAATGGGTGTCTTTGCATGCATGTTACTTCATGGCCATTGCATGCATATACATGTGCTGTTGCTTTGGTTGTGTTACTGGTTTTGTGTTCTGAAGTTAACTGTGTGATATGGTTGATGAATGCATTTGCTCACATAATTCTCATAACAGTTCATAGATCTGATGATACTTAGTTCCTTAAAATTGATCATGTACAAATCTTCAAATGTTCTCAAAATATCTGTCTGACCTTACTGAAACTCCCATAGCCCTTCAGATTAGACTTTTCTCTTAAAATGATTCACTTAACTAAGTCCATGTGCAGCATTTCAGTTTATAAATGTCTGTGAGGATCATGCAATATATAAAAATATCACTTGCACTCTACTGAACAGAAGATAAAGGAACTAGCAGTGCAGGCTATTGTGTCCTTTTATAATTACATAAAGTAGAAATTTAAGTGTACAATGTATCTGTAACTTCCAGATGTCTTGTTGGAGCAAAACGGAAACAAAAACATTTCCATACCACATGACCTGAACAACTATGGTCCTTGAAAATAGAAAGTCAGACTGAAATGAAAAGTCAGACAAATTTTTTTTTTTTTTTTTAGACTTTTTGCGTATTAAACTGAAACAAATATACGAGGGACAACATACAATATTGTTTTTTAGTAATGTCTTTTGCTTACACTATCCTCTAATTTTGGTATCGGCTTTTCTAGGTATACACATCATCCCTACTATATAATCCCTCTCCCCTTCCATTCTGTAATACCTAATACCATACCAAGTCTATAGTTTTTCCCTTGTCTACATAACAGGCACTTGCAAACAATGGGATGTTATCAATTTACATTGGGATGCTAACAACTTAACAATAGCCTTTCCTTAAAAAATATACTCTGAAATGAAGGAAAACCAGTTTTCATATGAAACAAGGTCACATAAAATGTCCATGTGCACTTACTTGGATGCTGTGAAAATGCACGTAGAATTAGTAGTGATGGCATTAATTGGAGATGCATGAGCTCGAAGTTCACCAATCAATTGGCAACTCTCAGTAGACCACATCTTTATTACACCTCCTCGACAACCTGAGATATTTAATGAAACCACTTAGTGTCTGAACAACTAAGGATGATAAAAGAATTATAGTGGTTAAAAAGAGTTTAATCTTTCCTCATATCAATGGCAGTGAGAAAACAGATGACCTTTTTCATCTTATAAAAAATCACAATAAGATCTAATAGATTATGTAAATAAACTCTAACAATAAGAAAAAAGTAATAATAATTATAAACAGCAATAACATCCACAGCACTAACCTGACAAAACAATTTGTCCTCCTGGAGTGAAACACAATGCACACACCCAGTCCTTATGTGCGTTATTTAGAGACTGTACAAGCTCCCCTCGCTGTAGATCCCACTTCTTGATGCACATATCCCGTGAGCCGGAGAACAGCATATCACCATAGAGAGCCAAGGACTGGATGCCGTCATAGTGAGGGGGATCCAGGTTTATTCTGGGGTTGACTAAACCAGTTGTGTTTCCTGAGATGTCAAACACCTGTTTGGGATTTTACAAAAAGCGAGGAATTAGTTGTATGAAATAGCCAATAAAACTTTGACATTGTTTATATGCTAAGTAAATGAGAATTTAAAGATCACTAAAATAAATCCATCTGTTATGAGAAAACATCTTTCATTCATATATGCACATCTTTGTAGGCATAACAATCAGAAGAGTAAATATCTTCATCTATGCATCCATGTAAAGTATATGTGGGCATAAACACTTGAATATAAGACAAATAAATAAAATAAAATAACAGATGTCTTTTTTTTTTTACTAGAATTACATGGACATACCTTGATGTAATGATCTTTGGAACCTGTTGCAATGACATCTTGGCCTGGAACAGTGGAGTCCACAGCCAGACACATGACAGCTGCCTGGTGACCCCCAGCAAGCTTTCCTACAGCTGTGTGCCTGCAAAAAATATGTTTATGTTAATATTGCTCATCAAAGATCATCAACCCCTTTGTATGTATTTCTCTTATCCTCAAAATAAGCACAACAAAATATACATTAATATTCACAACAGGAAAAAGAAAAATAACTGTTAAAACAAACATACTTTCTCAAGTCCCATATTCTAACAATATTGCCAGCAGCTGAGTAGAGAATATTAGTAGAAGTGGATGCAGCTATGTCTGTGATGAGAGTCTCTCCTGGTGGCATTTGAAGCGTCCTTGACTGAGTGCTTGATTGCATTGGCCCGGAGGAAGTTAATCCTGCTGAGCTAAGGGTCTTGACGCACTTTGCTGGATTTTCTCGGATATCCCAGACCTGATGGTGGAAAACAAAAGATGACTAACATACATATGAATTTTCTGTGGGATGTTCCTTGTAATCAGACATGAATTTATCATTATGATCTTTTAAACATATAATTTTCCTTTATTATAAGAATAAACCAGTTATAGGAAGTGAAAGAAATTCCATCCATGAATGAGAACAATACACCCATTACTTTACCTTTATAAATGAAGATGAAACAGAGTAGCAAATCCTCTGTGACTCACAGTACCTAACACAATTCACATTATTGGGATGACCTCCCAGAGACTGAATCTCTTGGCCTCGTACCAAGTCCCACACCTTAACTGTACGATCTGGAGAGGACAGGAGGGAAAAATTATTAAGACTTTACTTTGCCTAATTCCAAACAAACTAAACATTTTGCATATTTTATCTGCTCTTAAGGTGTTATCTCTCCATACTTTTTCACTTACATAAAAACAGGCATGCATGTAAACACATCTGCACGTCTTTGCAGGATCTCCTTTATTTAGCAGTAAAGCTGAGAAGTGTAGCCCAGATAAAAATGTATGAGCAGATTTATCACCTAGATAATACAACTTTTAAAAAATTTACAATCATCAAACATAAGGCTTGCAGATAAAACATAAAAAATTTACTGCTGTAAATAAATAAATACATATGAATAAACAAAATAATTATGTTACATAAATCTAAAAATAAAGATGTAGTAGGATAAACTTTGTCCCTTCAATCACAATCAATAAGAATGTTGAAAATCACATATATTCATAGAACATGTCCGTCTGTTGCAGGCTATACTTTGTTCTAAGAATACTAGGAATACAATTAGAAAAGGATTAACCCCTTACCTTTGGATGCAGAGAAGAGTAGGTCATCAGTAGCATAGACTGACAGCACAGCCTTTGAGTGCCCCTGAGCCACATGTGTACATGCCAGTACTGATCGCTGGCTTACCTGTAACATACATTTTTGTTGATTTGCTGGAAATGCAACATCTTTTCACCTAAATATATATCAGGTGTTTATCTTCACACATATGAAATCAAACATACACACAAATAAACACAGAACCAGGATGTCAGTATAGCAGATACATGTCACATCATAACACATACATATGCTTGCATTCACACACTAAAGGCCTTTTACCTACATATATCAACATACACCTGTACAGACTACCCAATCACCCACACATATGCTCATGCACACAACACACACAAATGCATACATACACATATGTACAACAATATAAATGCTTTCATCCACTCACTCACCCTCTCTAAAATGATAAATACTGTTAATCACGTACCCTCCCAGAGTGTGGGTTAATAATGCCCGTGTCTGGTCGAGCCTCCCGAGTCGAGGAGGTGGTTGAAGTTAAGCGCGAGAAAACATTTTCTTCACGAGATGTTGATCGCCGGTAAGTGGTGGGAGATGTTGGCGGGGTCATTTCTGGATTATTATCTCTGCAAAGAAAGATTGAATATAATTCCAACCATCTATTCCGACTTCCTATTTTGTGCAAGTGTGAAGGTCTGTCAAGCACACACACGCACACAAAACAGCTGTCACAGTTCTCTTCTCACATCATATGTCTATTGTTACATGTTAGCCAACCATAACATCAAAAATCTTTTCTTTCACACCTACAGTGAATTAGATGATGAATTTAACACACAAGCATACTGAACCATCTCAAAAAAATCACTTCAGCCTCTGAAATACTCTAACATAAAACCTCACCGCCGCTACTCACGCAGAATTTTGTCGTGAATAATTTAGGTTAGAGGTGCTAAGAGAGGTGAGGGACCTTCTACCCAGTCGGGGAGAAGTGGAATCTTGGCGGTCATATGTCTTGCGACTAAGAATGGGTGATGCTTTGTCAGGCCGATAGGTCATCAGATTCCTGCAAGCCAAGCCAGCCCAAACCGAGGCCAGAGGTTAGTGTAGGCTCCTCTAATCTGGTTAGTGTCATGTTAACTGGTCTAATGCTGGTTTTGGACTGTGAAGCTCAATCTTTTTCTCTCCTCTCTTTATTTTTCTTATCTATATATAATTTCCGTACACTAACACGTACTATATCGAGTGTGAAATTTTGTAACTTCCAGTGGCACTTTGATGATGCTGGCTTGACCTCATGTCCTTGTCATGATGCAGATATGCTAGTCTAGCATAACAACTACATGACAAATAAAGTGTAAATAATAATTATAACAGTAACAATAACAATTTAAAAAAGGGAAAATCAAATTCATAAAAATAAAAAGTATCATTGGAAATAGAAGAGAGACACTGAACCTTACAGACACACTCAGTAACAACACTTGAAATCACTTTGAAAAAGCAGGGTACCAAAAGAAAGCTTCCACAGTCACAAGACCAAACTAAAGGCTATCAAGCAGCAAACTCATAAGGTAACCTATACCTATTATACTTTTGATAAATGTAAGACAAAAGTAAATAAATAAACGACAAAAAACTCTGTTACTGTAAAACACCAATTAAAAAACTCTAACGCGAAAATCTGAAAGCACCCGGCCTGAACCTGTTAGCTTAGGTCATTAGGCGCAAGTGTTATATTACCTAAATCTACTCAAGTATACATGGGTGTAAAGCAGATTAGCAGTTTAAACAAAAAAAAATGTAAATCAGTATAAAAGTACACATTAGTATAAACCAAATGTTAAACACTAAAAGCAGAGGTTAGGAAGAAATGTAAATAATAACAATAATGATAATAACAACAATAATAATTTATATTAATATAAAACTATTTTGTATGACATACTTAAGTGGATTTGGAGCTGAAGTGACTCTGGGGACTGCTCTATGGCTAGGGGGAGGTGGCATTAGAAGACCATCATCTCCTTCCAAGCTTGTCGCCATACGATCCATCGCCAGACTTGAGGACATGCGTTCTGCACTGCTGCGTTCTGCTGCTAGACGTTCGAGGACAGCTATCGAAGTTGCACCGACTATGGTCCCAGCTGGAGTGGTGTTTGCACTGGTATCCGTGCCACTTGCATTCCCATTTTTCTCTGATCCGTTGGTGAAGAGCATGTCTTCCGTTGTTGCAGTCTTGCGCCGCGCTTTGTCTCGCCTTTTTAGGGAATCGGAGGAGAAGACTAGCGAAGTGGCAGATGACTCCATCAGGCTGTGAGGGGAAGGGGAAGGAGGAAGGGAGTGGGAAAGGAAAGGAGGAAAGGCAAAGCAAGCAAAGGGAAGGTGGCATCGTATTACAATGGCAAGTGTGATAACAAAAGAACCGTTACCAAATAAGGAGTTATGTTACCAGAGAAAATTAAATCAAAAGTAAATAAAAAGGTGTAATTTGAAAGTACAGTAATGAGAAGTCAATAACAAAGCAACATGCAGGAGATATTTAATTTGAGCAGAATGGTTGGGGGGAAGTGAATCGGTTTTAGCACATAGCAGGACAGGGTGAGCATGTATAAAAGGAATGAATACAAGGATTGTATATTGAGTATTTTGGAAGCCATGCCATTGATAAAGAGAAGTAAATGATAATAATATGCCACAAGGTTACAAGTATTACATTCAGGTTTTGGGAGAGGGTACAGAGAGGAAAGGGAGTCCACGAGAGATGGGAAAGGGAGAGACAGAAAATATCTTTGTCACTAAACATGCCAAGGTCACTACATTTAGAATTCTCTCCCAACAATCCTGGTGTATATGGAGAAGTGAAGGGATGCAAGGGAACCCATACATTTTGATAAGAGTCATAGTTTTCTGAGCCCAGTTCCCCTCCAGAGCTGTCTCTGTGTGCTTTGTGCATGCTTCATACATGCCTCTCTCCAGTAGCACCATCCAGAACAAGTCCATCAGCATGTTGTTCACATTGCTCCTGATGATACCTTACAGTGACCCACTTTGCTAATGTCGCTAGGAAATCATTGATACAACCAATGCAATAAGTTTTTCCACTAGCATATCCACTAAATGCACTATAACCAGTGAGGTTATCAGCAGGCAGGTATCTGTATCTAAAAGCTTCTCCATAGGAGGAAAGTGGCTAAGCAATGAAACAAGTGAACCAAATAAATTGAAACAAAAACAAATGGAACAAAAAAACAAAAGGGTGGAGTCAGGTTTATGAGGGATGGAGGAATGGGTAGCTGGGGTCACACTCGGTACTGCTACTTGAAGCTCACAGAAAATTGCTATGTCTTTCCCCCATTTTAAACTAACCTGGGGTTTCTCTTTTGGCATTAAATGCTTCTACAGTTTCAAATGTTAATCAATGCAACAAACATAGCCTGTATTATTTCATTATAGAAGCTCTTACATTAGGGAGAGAAGACTTTGTTTACCTGCACAGTTACTTTTTTTTTACATAAGCATGCTTTCTAAAAGTAGCTTTAAACAAATGTTCCCATAAACTATATTTCTAGGAAATAAAACTTCTAATAGATCTAACACATACTGATGGCACAGATAGCATTTTTTATCATGGACTGGATTTTGATGGTTTTTATATTAGGCTTAGATCTCAACTGTTCTTAGTTGGATTACTATGCAAATCAACAAAAGGTATAAATCTTTCTTTTCTTGGAACCAATCATTAAAAAAAAAATAAGGAGAACAATGTTTGAAAGTACACAGAACACTATATAATCATAATCAATCTAAACACTATATCACAGACATCAAATAACGAAGCATATTGTATATTTCCTTACCCATCTGTGGGAGAATTAGATCTCGAGGACTCTGTGGATGCTGGAGTGTTGTCCTCAGCAGCCACCAGGGACGACATGAGGCTGTAAACCTCAAGGTCTTTGTCTCCCAGAACATGAGCCAAAAGTTGTTCCTGGACACTTGTTGTTTGTTCCATCTGTTAGATACATTTGTAAGGATATTGTTGAGTGTATCTTCTTATTGTCTTGAAGCATTTTCATCACACCTTTAGGCTAAAAACAACAATCTTCACAAAAACAAAAACAAATTGTATTCCAGGTAAATACCCAGTTCTTGTATAATTTGGAGGAGGCTAGGTTTCACTTATACACCTTTCACTATCTACAAATAAACTCGGAAACTTAAAAATTCTATCAACAAGCATCAATATGATAATGTAATACTTTCAGTCATGATACATTATGTCTCAACTAGCTCTTTCAACTTTGAAAAACAAAAAAAGAAAAAAATAATTGAAATATACCAAAATTGTCCTTTCCCTTTTTGCACACTGTAATCTGCTACTAAACATACCTGCTTCATCTTGCCCTCAAGCTCGGATATTGAAGCTTGTCTCTGAGCTGCTATTGTTGCTTGGTTTATTGTCATATTGATGAGCTTGCTAATGAGGTAGTGTGATTCATCTAAGTTTAAGCTACTTGTGACAGTTCCCGTTTGCAAAAGATCCGAAGATTCCTGGAGAGAATTGGAAAAAACAGAATGTTAATAACATGAGTAGCACCACTTATCCTAAATGCAAGAAGTATACCACCTGAATTCATCTTGTAAATTCAATATGTAAGCATCAAAATTCTTAAAGAAGATACTACAACACCAGGCTCATTATCATAATAAAAAGTAAACAATAATGCTAAAAGATCGTTACCTTGCTCTCTTCCATGCTCATGATGTTCTCCTGGCACTCCTGGATGTTCTCATGGATGTAGTCAATATTGGCCTTCAGAGCCTCAACCTGGTCATTCAGATCATTATAGCTGGCGATGTCTGCCGGGTCCAGACGCTCTCTCTTCCTCATCACTCGCTCAAGTTGTCTGCTCAGGGACTCACGTTCCTTCAACCATCTGAGAGAATACAGACAACCATCAGTATTTCATAGTGTCATAGTTGCTCCAGTTTTCTACTGAAACTGTCCACAACACAGTATACTCCAACCAAGGATAATAGGAAGGAGAGAAATAAAAGAATGTTAGAACCATAATACTATCATAACAATCCACAAGATACTTCACAATACCTTTCATAATAACCAAAGAAAATCAAAATAAATCACCTCTCCATATCTCTTTCCATACTGCTGACAGTCTGCTTGTTGTAAGCAACCTTATTGATAGTCTGTTCAATGTTCTGCCACTTCTGTTTGGCAACCTTGGGAGAGAACGAAACCTGCTGCTGACCCATCACGCCTCCTGGCAAACACAGAAAAATCATGAAATACAGGAAAGAAATTATGAAATAACAAAACTCCAGAAGTCATCAACATATCTCATAATATTTGTAAATATGCATCAGGTCACTTTATACACATCTAAGTGCAAAACTAATTTATCATACTCACTTCTGCTAAGTCTTCCAGCAGCCTTATTACTCAGGCCTTGTCTCGGCGCTCTCTTCAGCACAGCAAGCTCCTCAGTCTTGCGCTTCAGCACCACATTCTTCAGCCGGTTCTCTGCTTCCAAGCTTTTGATGTAGGTCTCCTGCTTGCGAGAGGCTTTCCTCAGCTGGGCAATCTCTTTGTTCTTCTTCAGTTGATCCTGCTTAGCACGGCTGCTGTCTTCCTTCATCTTGTTCATGAGCTGTAACATTTTTTTGTAAAAAATCCGTAATGAATGAAAGAAAGAGATGACAATATCTCATTCTATTAATCATTACTTTTAGGGACAAAAAGTAATGAAAACTTTTATATATTAGTACAGACACCTGATATATTCCTCAGACCTAAATCATGTACAAAAAGAGGCACACTTTTATATACATGTACTTTCAATATTTACCTTAACTTTTGTCTTCTTCATCTCTGCCAAATCTGACTTGAGAGTCCTCAACTGCCTCTCATGCTGTGACCGTTCTCTCATCAATTTGGAATGTTCTTTCTGCGCAGCCTGGAGCTTCTTCATCTCTTGCTGCATATTGGTGATCTTCCTCTCATAATCTTGCTTCACTTGCTTCACCTTGTCTTCTCCTGCACTGCTACTTCCCTTGATGTGTGCCAGCACCTACATTGGTGAGAAAATTCGTCTGAATGACATGACTGGTATAAGTTAGTCCAATATGCCCTATAAATCAACCAAATATGTTCTCCAAACTAAATAAAAAGGTCTACACAACAAGCACAAAAACAAACAGAAAATATCTTTAAAACAGGTCCCTCACAACTCTCCATAAAAAAAATCATCACCAACCCTAAACACCCAAAAAAGAACTTGATATCGAAACAATAAAAACTTAGTCAGACCTTATCTCTCTCCTCCTGGGTGGCCTTGATCCTGTTCATGAGGACATTCAGCTTATCCTCATACTGCTGTCTCATGGTCTCCAGCCGCCGCTGGCTTTGCTCGAGGCCTTCTATCAACTTCTGCTTGATGGATATTTCACTCGTCAGCTCGGCAAGTTCTTCGTTAAGGTTTTCTGTGGACCAGAACAATCATATAATTCATGATTCATTGGGTTTCTCTTTCCCTTTTTCCTTTTTTTCATTATCATTAATACATGTGTTACAGCAATATCAATGGATAGAGCTTGTAGATAGACAAAAAAATTATGCTTTCATATCAATGGATGCAAAATATGTTATCAACTGAGGCTGATAACCAAAAATCTATATAACAGAAGGCACTTAAAAAAAATATGATAGTGATAATGATATTAATTATATTAATGGCAATATTATTATCAATACGATGATAATCCTAAAAGTAATTATTGTTAATATTACCATTACTATCATCATCATCATTAACGATGTTGATAACAGTAATAAATAATAAATATCAAATGAAAAATACTAATTACCACAATTTAATAAATAGTAATATAAACAAAACAAAAACTACAAATACTAAACACTATTCTAATAAATGCATTAAAAACCAAAGAAAAATCAGAAAAAAGATAAAATGAAGCGACCACAGTAATCAGACCGCCCTCAGCCAGCCTACCTGTCTCCTCTTCCTCTAAATCAGAGTCTTCCTCGTCGTCTGATTAGCAGCAAGGAAAAAATGGTTCAATTGGGTATTAATTCTACTCAAGCACCACTTATTGTTATAGGTAAAAAGCAGCTGTGCTTGCTATGTCACTCTTTGGGTATCACAGGGTTTGGGGTTTATATCATAAATGTTTTTTAAGTTTGTCCGTAAGTTAATGGTTTTCTTTATTCCTGTATATCATTAATTTATTTTTAAAAATCTAATATTTTACATTCAACAATTCCTGCCCTTATAATTTCATTTAAACATTGAAATACACTGATCCATCTACTTTTGCAAAATCTTATCATAAATAATCATTCTTGCTTGAAATTTCTTTTATTAACATTTTTTTAAATAGTGTATATGTATATCTCGGCCCCAAACCTCAATGATAGTCGTATCATCTCTATCCTGTTTGCTAGAAAATTCACTAGAATCAAACACAACAGTCAACTTCATCTTCTTACAATAGCAAAAATCCCTTAATGCACAGAGATAAAGACTAACACTTGAAGCCTAACTGCTCTAAGACTTAGAAAGAGCATGAAAAGCTTTCTAAGAATTGCCTAGCACTCCAAACACAATTTGAGCTTACTGTAATATCCCATGTAGAAAAAGTCTGAAATTTGAGAAGTTTAAAAGAATACATAGCACAGTATACAAATCAGAGTATACAATAACTCCATATCAATATTAGATCAGCATACTGTACTGATTCTTGCTAGGTACCACCTGCCACAACATGTTAAATATAGCACTCTCAGTGAGCTTAGGAAACAAGGATAAAATAGCAATAAGAGAGTAAGTAACAGTTGGAAATTACTGAGTATTGGGAGGATGGAAAACCTACAAAACAAGGTGGCGTAAGAGGCATCTAAACCAACCTTTATCTTCCCCACTTTCATCAGAACTCTCTGCTTCCTCATTCTCTTCTGCTTCTGCTTCATCTTCATCTTCATCTGCAGAGCCTGACCCTTCTGATATCCTCTTCTTCCTTTCAACTACCTGGAGGTCTTTATTTAAGTCCCTCTTGGCCTCTTCAATCAACTCGGCAAAGCTCTGCGTGCCTTCCTCTACCTCACTATACATTGACCCTGTAAAATATTTTTAAAATATAGCAATATAACTAGGGGTAATTCAACAGTAAATAAAATATTACATCCAATTAAATCTATGACCAATCTTAAAAGCAAGTTTCAATTACTCTTATTATGAAATTCAACAGTCGGCAAAACAGCAACCCACCAGACATTGGGACGTGTAGAGGGGACAAAGACATCCTGCCAAGGGTATTGGTTCGGTTATTGAGCTGCTTTCGGAGTTGTTGGCAGAGGTTCTCACTCTCACACAACTTTGCTCTGAGGTCTTCAATCTCCTTAAGATAACCTTGCACAACTGTAGCCATATCATTGTCCTCACCAGCTGAAAAGTAAAGGTTGTGAATCAGTTACACAGTGATGTAACACATTTGCATATACACATATAAGCACAAGGTCCCTTTCATCAAATATAATCTGTAACACTAAACTTACAGCTGGCCCATCCACTTGTTTCTTTTTCTGCCAAGAGCATGGTGTTTTTCTGCGTTAACACCTCTACTGTCTCCTGTAGCGCTTTCACTCTTGTACGCAAGTTGTTGGTTTCAGTGGAAAGCATCTGGTTCTCATGGTACATATCATTGATAGCTTCCATTCCGTCCTCCCCAACAATGCGCTTTCCCTGCAAGGCACATTATGAGTGAAATTCTACTTCATCAGCAAGTAACACCACATCTAATTCCAATAGCAACTACAGTACATCCAGACATCCCAAGTGATAAAAGGAATTAAGACAGCAATTACTACTCAACAAAGATTTCACTCCTTTTGCAAAATATAAACACAATCATCCAGTATAAATGCATTATAAGTTCTTAGAATACACACATAAATCAAAAGAAAAACTAATCTACAAAATGATGATCACCCAAATCCCTAACAATCATCTATAATTTGCATATTTCCCATACCTGTTGATATTCCATCAGCTCCAGTTTCAGCTGCTGAATCTCCTGCCGCAGTATTGCAATGGCTTTACTGGCCTTATCCTGGTTAACCATAATCTTGTTCTTGATGTTACGTGCTCGGTTGGCATACTTCAAGGTGTTTAACGTCTCCATGAAGTCTGTGTCACTTGGTGAGACACACGCAATCATTAACGTTCTACTGTTACCTGTGGATAGAGGAAAGAGAAACCATGTTTGTTTGTTTGTTTATTTGTGTGTGTTTTTTTTTTTTTAATATAAAAGATAAACCACCAAAACTTAGAAACAGAAACATGGCATGCACTTCCACCACCAAGAAGAAAGACATATTTCTGGCTTTATATATATTGATAGGTAGATAGGTAGGTAGGTAGATAAGAAGGGAGGGAGGAAGGGAGGTAGATAGATAAGAAGGAAGGATGGAAGGAAGGAAGGAAGGAAGGGAGGGAGGAGGTAGGTAAGTACACTAGTAGTTAAGTACACATAGGAGGTAAGTAGGTACATAGGTAGATAGATAAGGAAGTAGGGAGGGAGGGGGAGGGAGATAGGTAAGTACACTGGTAGGTTGGTAGGTAGGTAGGTAGGTAGGTAGGTAGGTAGGTAGGTAGGTAGGGAGGGAGGGAGGGAGGGAGGAGGGAGGGAGGGAGGGAGGGAGGTAGGGAGGAGGTAAGGTAGGGAGGGAGGTAAGTACATAGGTAGGTAGATAAGGGAGGTTAGTAGGAAGGTAGAGAGGTAGGTAAGTATATAGGCAGGGAGGTAGGTAAGTAGATAGGTAGGGAGGTAGGTATGTATATAGGGAGGTAAGTAGGTACCAAGGTAGGTAAGAAAGTAGGTTGGTAGGTGAGTAGAAAGGAAGGATAGGTAAGGGCAGGTAAGTAAATAAGTAGGTGGGTAGGAAAGAAGGAAGAATAACAAATTTGAAATCAGGTATACAGGTAGACAGACAAAGATACACAGATAAATATGACACAATGTTCCTCCAAGCGGTAATACATATATAACGCCCTTCCCACGCCCGCCCGCCCACCTCCCCTTCCCACGCCCGCACGCCACCTCCAAGGGAATCCTGCAGAAGGCGCGTGAGCTTGGAGTCTCTGTAGGGAACGTGCGTCGCCCTCTTGCTCACGTCGCCCAGGGCTGAGATCACGTTTCCGAGGGCCAGCTGCGAATTCAGAGGGGGGGGGGTCAGAGCCGTTGGTTGGGAGGAAGAAATGGATAAAACAAAAGAAAAAAAATGGGAAAAAAATGTTATTTTATTATATGAATAAAATTTATATTTAAAAAAATGAAAATATACTAAAACTTGGATTTATGAATGAAAATTTCACATTGACGAAAATGAAAGAATTAATTAATGAGTCGTATGGTGTATGTATAAATGAAAATCTAGAAAATCTATAAGAAATAATGAAGGAAAGAGAGAAACGTGTGGCTACAATTCTTACAAAAAGATCAGGTGATAATGCCTTATTTTTAAATTTCAAAATCCCACATGTTATTACATTCATTCTCAGCTTTCATGATTTCCTGAGCAAACTCATGGATTCCTTTGACACAAACTTGAAAGTTCTGACACAAAGAAAACAAATTAAAAGAAATAAAATCCTTTAAAAAAAATGTCAGAAAACAGCACACAACCTTCAGAAAAAAAAGAATAGTGAAATATTAGTGAAATGAAACATTCTCATCACAAGCAATCAAATCCTTAAAAAAAAATATCAGAAACCAGCACACAACCTTCAAAAAAAAAACTAAAAGGACCAAAACAACCGAAAAAAGTCCCACTCACGAGGCCGCAGTTGATGGAGATGCCCTCCCTGGCCCTCTCGCCCGTGGCCCCCGTGCGCTTGAGCCGCTCCGAGCCGGCCAGGTCCACGAAATGGAACTTGGCCGTCAGCGTCTCGAACTCGGGGACCTCCTCGGTGTTCTCCGCATCCTGGCAGGGGCGGAAGAGGGATAATGAGTAAAATTAATATGAAAAAGGGCGAAAAGGGGAAAATAAGTAAAATTCATATAAAAAGGGGTTAGAGATATACCATATTGGAGAGACTTAAAATGACAAATTTGTTATTCAAAGATTTAGTTACTTCTAATTTACGTTTGCTAAGAAAGGCTAGAAAGCAAATGCAGCGCAAAAAATTATCTTTCTCAGCAACGCACTTCCCAAAGATGAAACCCTACACCAGAAACAAGAAGAGGAAGAAAATCAACAATAACACTGGAAGCGCCAAGTCCTTCGGAGGACCGCCCGCGCACCCACCTGAATGGGCGCCAGCCTCTGCTGCCTGACCAGAAGGGTGAAGATGGCGTGCGACCTGGAGGACTGCGTGTTCATGTTGGTGGAGCCCGTGGTGCGGGAGAGCGCGCCCGCCCGCAGGCACTGCATGGTCTCGTCCAGCGAGGTCACGGTGCGGGTGGTGATGCCCGTCACGTAAATCCCTCCGCCGGCGTCCTCGTGGATGCGGATGCCGCCCTTGCCGCTGCCGGGCTGCGGGGAGGGGGGGGGGGTGAGTTACGGGGTGCATCCGGGGGCGGGGGCGGGGGGGGGCGCGGAGGACACTGGTGTTTTATGTCTTCCGAGTTTATCTGGTTTTGTTTGCTGTTATTCCTTCTACCTTATTCGGTTATTATGAGGTTTAAATTTACTTTACTTTATTTGCTGTTAATCTATCTACCATATTCTGTTTCATTTATTGTATTTCATAATCTTAATGTTATGTGCTCTACTGCTCCACGTCACAAACAATAAGAAATAAATGAGTATTAGAATTATTTACAACAACTGTTTATCATCGTTTTAAAAAGTCTCTGATGATCATCTTAAGTGTAACAATAATGTAAACACGGAAAATTTATGTATTTAATTTATCCAAAAACAAGCAAACTGGTGTACAAGACAAAATGGAAAAGTTAAAATCACCTGCTTTCTGAATAACCATAAAGCTCCCGTGTTTGAAACACTGAGTAAATGAGTGTGGACCATGTTACCTTTCCAAATAAATCTGATTTCACATAATTCTCTCATAATCATTAATTTATCTACAGTCACTCTCATCATTCTTTCGAAAAGACTTTTCTTCTATACGACCAAATTCCCTATTATCACCAACTATATCATTACACGTCATGTATACTCTACACCCACAAGTAGAACCTTAGAAAACACATCAAAAGCCTCTACTCTCATAAAGCAAACATTCATCACAGAAGCAAGGCGAAGTCATTCCTCATTCATCCCAACACGTTCATTCACATCGCAAGCAAAATTCCAACCCTTGTTACTGCACTGAATTGAGGTCTTTTATGCAAGGGGGTCTTTACGATTATTAGATTCGTCTTTTTTGTTGTAATGTAAGTTTTTTTTCTTCTTTCTTTTTTCTCTTCTCCTTCTCCTTCTTCTTCCTCCTTCTTTCTCATTCCCCTTCCCCTCCTTCTTGCGGGTAAAATACCGAACGGATAACTCGAAAGTCTAGCGTCACGGTTGTGAAACGTGGGTTGCGTTCCCCGTAGACTTGGCGCGGTCCGGGACGCCTCCCTCCAATCCGTGTGGAGTCAGGAGGGAAAAATTCCTGCCTCGCGCTCGCCTATTTTCGCCGGCAGCAGGTAAGCCTCGGCATCCACAAGATCCTGCGACGGTGTGATCGCTATGTAGGATATTTAGGGGACGCAGGAACGCTCGTTGGCCTGCCTTTCATTTCCATTTTCCTAACGGACACGCAGCGGGGACTCGCTCTGATTGCCCACATTTTGGGGGAATGGCGTTGTTCACTAAACTTTCGCAGCATATTTCAAGGACACATTTTAAAAACATTTTCATGGTCGATAAGCCTATTCAGTAAATGTCTACTGGTACCAATGCGATAAAAAGAATCTTTGCTTACTCGAGTTGTGTTATCTTAATCATTATCACAACATTTAACTTCAGAAAATGACTACACATATATTTTAGCATCGTCTAATTATACCTTCAATGTCGATATAACTTGCAAACAATGAGAGAAACATCCAAAATATGATGCTGAAGTAAATAAGGTTGAAAGTTGGTCATAATCGCTTCTGCAAATAAACATTTACACGACCGGCATCATTTCTTCCGTAAACAAATGATGTCTACAAACAGACATAAAAATCACCTCTGTAAATAAATGCTTACAGAGACACCGTCGCTCATGCCAATAAAAGAGCTTCCCGGACGCACAGACGCACCAATAGATAAGGATAATACTTCAGTTATAAAAAGACAACCGTAATTACGAAAGAGGAATTAATTGACCTCTTTTAGGAAGGAAAGCTCATGAATTCTGATTTTTTTCAATATCCGATAACATCCGACAAGCTTAGGCAGAGATACATTACTTAAAAACAGTATAAAAAATGCAAAAATACACACCGCGGGTTAATAATGACCGATAATACATTGCCAGGCTGGTGATAATGATACCCTGCTAAATGACACATTAACGATGTTAATTATCTGAAATGCGATGCCATTCGGACATGGATTCAGTCAGCCAATAATCTCCCCCTCGACAAGGCAGAACCGCTCCCCAGTGCCACCTCCCGGAGCGACTCACAAGCGGCCCTCCGAAATGACCTCGCTGCGATTTCCACCGAGCAGCTTTGCAAACGGCCTGCCACGGCGCTATAGATCAACCCCGCTGCCATAAACTCTGAACTTCTGCGCAACGAACTTCTTCATCACAAACTTGGGTTCTTCGGGGACTCGGAAGCGGAAGGTCGGGGCAGCGCGGCACGTTCGACACCCCCCCTCCCCTCCCCCTCCCCGCCCCTCCCCCTTCCCTCGTTCTCCTTCGGACATCTGCTTTCCCGCAAACAACTGCCGTCCTTCCTGCTTTGCTTCGGTCTCTCTTTTGCATGCGCGTATTTCTCTCTTTCTCTCGCTCTCCCTCTCCCCCTTCCACCACACTGAGAGAGAGAGAGAGAGAGAGAGAGAGAGAGAGAGAGAGAGAGAGAGAGAGAGAGAGAAGAGAGAGAGAGAGAGAGAGAGAGAGAGAGAGAGAGAGAGAGAGAGAGAGAAGTGAGAGTGAGTGAGTGAGTGAGTGAGTGAGAGAGAGAGAGAGAGAGAGAGAGAGAGAGAGAGAGAGAGAGAGAGAGAGAGAGAGAGAGAAGAGAGAGAGAGAGAGAGAGAGAGAGAGAGAAGAGAAACAGAGAGAGAGACAGAGAAGAGAGAGAAAGAGAAAGGGAAAGAGAGAGACCGCATGAGAACATGTAACGGGGGGAGGCCGTGTCACGAGGGCCTCTGCCAGTGCCAGCCAACAAGGTGACCGCAGCTTTATCTTCGCGAATGAGCTGGTCATCCCGCCCGCGTGCCAACACCTGCAGGGCACGTACGGGGAAGCGTGGCAGCCGGCATGACTGACTGACTGACTGACTGACTGATTGCCTGACTGACTGACTGCTGCTGATTAACTGGCTGACTGATTGACTGACTGGCTGGGCTGGCTGACTGACTGAATTGACTGGCTGACTGACTACTGGCTGAAGGACTTTTGGACTTTTTCCTTTCCTGTCTGTCTGCCTTGCCCTGCCTTTCCCCGCCCAGCAAGGAGCCCCATGCTGAGGTGCCCCTCGGAGTGCCATCGCCCGCGGCCATGACGACCCGCGCGGGGCATTAAAGCGACGATTTTGCTCTCTCATGGTCGACGTGGATCTCCTTCGCCAGCGCAAATGGCGGATGGAGAGAGAGAAGAGAGAGAGAAACTTCCCTCGGTGCCTTGTGTGCGTGGTGCGTGCGTGCGTGTGAGAGAGCGCTGTCCTCCACCTCGGCCCCGGTGCTTCCCTGCCTCCCTTCCTTCGCTCCCTCGCTCCCTGCCTCCGCTCCTGCCTTCGCTCCTTAACTCCCTCACTCCAAGCACCCAAGCACAAGAAGGACATTTCAGCCCCGTGCATTAGAGCGGTGTCAGTTGCAGCGGCAGGGGAGGAGGGGGGGGGAGCTGTGTGTTTACCCGCTGCCTCATGGAGAGGAATGCGCGCCTAACACGTACCATATGTCAGAGCCGAGTCCTGCCGCCGCTCGGGGATCACGCAGGATTTTCCCTCCGCGAGACAACGATCGAGTGGGAGGCTTTGCCGGACGCGCGTGCGCCCCGGATAACGGGTGTGTGTGTGTGTGTGTGTGTGTGTGTGTGTGTGTGTGTGTGTGTGTGTGTGTGTGTGTGTGTGTGTGTGTGTGTGTGTGTGTGTGTGTGTGTGTGTGCGTGTGCGTGTGCGTGTGCGTGTGCGTGGTGCGTGTGCGTGTGTGTGTGTGTGTGTGTGTGGTGTGTGTGTGTGTGTGTGTGTGCGTGTGCGTGTGCGTGTGCGTGTGCGTGTGCGTGTGCGCGTGTGTGTGTGAGCGCGCGCGTACGTGTCCCCTCTGTGCAATCTGCCAAACGATCTGCCTAATTGTTTTAGTAATTCCGTCTACGGCGGTCACGGTTCTGAATGCTGTGTTTCACGAAGGTCTACTCTCTCTCTCTCTCTCTCTCTCTCTCTCTCTAAAGGAGAAAAAAAAAAACGTGAGGAAACTGGTACCCCTATGTTGCTGGGTGACGAGAGGGCGCAAGGAGGCAGCCGGCGGCGGCGGCCCTCATTCACGCTGCAGCCTCCTTCCCTCCCTCTCCCTCTTCCTTTTCCCCTTCCCTCCCCCTCCCCCTCCCTCCCTCCCTCCCTCTCTCTTCCTCCTCCTTCCCTGTCCCCTCCCTCCCCTTCTTCCTCACTCTCTCTTCCCTCTTCTCCTCACCCTTCCCTCTCCTTCCCCCTCCTCCTCCCTCTTTCCTTCTCCCTTTCCCTCCCTCCTCTCCCTTTCCTTCTCCCTTTCCCTCCCTCCCTCCCTCTCCTTCCCCCCTTCCCTCTTCCTTTCCCCCTTCCCCCTCCTCCTCTCCCCTCTCTCCTCCCTCCCTCTCCCTCTTCCTTCCCTCCTCTCCTCTTCCTTCCCTGCCTCTCCCTTCCCCTTCCCCGTTCCCCTCTACCCATCCTCTTCCCCCTCCCCTCTCCTTTCTTGTTCCGCTCCTCCTCCCCTTCTCCTTCCCTCCCTCTCCCTCTTCCTTCCCACCTCTCCTTCTCCCTTCCCCTCTACCCATCCTCCCCCCTCTCCCTCCCCATCCCCTTCCCCCCTTCCTTTCCCCCCTCCTCCCCCTTCCCTCCTCCCTTCCTGTTCCTCCCTCCCTCTCCCTCTTCCTTTCCCCCTTACCCTCCCTCCCTTCCCCCCCTTTCCCCTCCTTCCTTTCCCCTCTTCCCTCTCCTTCCTCCCTTCCCCCCTCCCTCTTCCTTCCCCCTTTCCCTCCTCCCCTCCCCTTCTCCTTCCCCCTCCCTCCCCCTCCCCTCCCCTTCTCCCCTCCCTCTCCCTTCTCCTTCCCCTCCCCCCTCCCTCTCCCTTCTCCCCCTCTCCCTCCCCCCTCCTCTCCCTTCTCCCTCCCCCCTCCTTCGGGTTGTCAACCTAGGACATTCCTTATTAATGATTCCCTGACCAGGACCTCCCGCCTCGGCCGTTTAACTCGTTACGCCGTGTTTACACTTGCTCCAGCGGGCGACGGGCCTCCTCTGCCACCAGCGAGGGGCTGCGCACGCACATGCACGTACACGCACTCTCAAACACACACATACACACACACTAGTAAACGTACGCACGCGCACACGTTATGGAAACGGGATAGCGCGCACAATATATACTTTTTACACTACGCAGACGGACAGACACAGACACAGACACACACGCAGACACACAGACACACACGCAGACACACACACACACACGCACACACACACACACACACACACACACACACACACACACACACACACACACACACACACACACACACACACACACACACACACTCTCGCAGGTGACGATGCGGACACAGACAGACAAACGGACACAACAAAAGAAGACGCAGGAAAAACACACGATTAATCGGGTGGAGAACTCCTTCGGTATATTAGTGTGTGTGTGTGTGTGTGGTGTGTGTGTGTGGTGTGTGTGTGTGTGTGTGTGTGTGTGTGTGTGTGTGTGTGTGTGTGTGTGTGTGTGTGTGTCCCTCTCTCCCTCTCTCTCTGCATACGTGTCCTTCATTTTCTCGGTTTTCTTTTTTCGGTAAATTCGTTTTTTTTTCTCCTCTCTCGGTACATTCCTGTAAATTTCTCTCTTAGCATATTCCTGTTTTTTTCTCTTTTCTTTCATTTCACCCGTTATCTCCCCCCCCTCCCTGCCGGACCGAACCGCGCGCCACGTGACGAGCCGTGACTCACACCCGCCAACAGCTGGAACGGTGCCACGCGACTCTCGTCCTTAGTGGAGGGTGACATCAGAGTCGAACTGCCTTGCCCGGCTTCCCAAATTTGCATCTCGCGTTTTTCCTCCATTTTTGAGATTTCATGCTTTCTCTTCGCCCGTTTTCATTTCCGTTTCTTGTCGGGTTGTGAGTACTCGCAGTGCAATTGCAAACTGCGTTAGTATGCGAGGTGTAATTATGAGAGAGAGAGAGAGAGAGAGAGAGAGAGAGGAGAGAGAGAGAGAGAGAGAGAGAGAGAGAGAGAGAGAGAGAGAGAGAGTGAGTGAGTGAGTGAGTGAGTGAGTGAGTGAGTGAGTGAGTGAGTGAGTGAGTGAGTGTGTGTGTGTGTGTGTGTGTGTGTGTGTGTGTGTGTGTGTGTGTGTGTGTGTGTGTGAGTGCGTGTGTGTGAGTGTGTGTGCACGTGTGCGTGTGTATGCGTGAGTGCGTACGTGAATGTATTTCATTCTCTCTCCCTTCACCCGATCACCGCCTCACGGTCCCACAGCGCCCACTCAGCACCCGCAGTCCCCACGCCCGCGCC
>NW_020868662.1:764975-770948 GCF_003789085.1 Penaeus vannamei
GTAATAATAACAATAAAAGTATAACACAATAATAGTAATAATAATAATAATCATAATAAAATAATAATAACAACAACAAAGAACAGAAAAAATTATTTCCCCTAAATCTGAAAAAGCAAAGCCCGAAAGAGGAAGCCAATGCGTCAAGTCTCGAGTCCCAGAGGTGACAGATCTCCCTTGGCGTCACCCGCAAAAATAAACAAAATAAAAATAAAAAACACCAATACACACGTCTAAAGATAATATTTCGTGTCGCAAGCTTTTTGGCTGAGGCCCCGGCGGCTCTATTGACAAACAGTGCCTCTGTGTCACATGGCGCGCGCTTACGTAAGGACCCCCCGGCCGCGGGCGTGAGATCAAGCCGCGGGCGTGAGATCAAACCGCGAAGATTTTTTCTCCTTTAAAACACACGCGCTCGAAGTCGGGAAAAATGCAGAAGAGCGAAATTTCCACGTCTGTCTGTCCTCTCTTTGAGAGGGGAAAACGAGGGAGAAAAGAAAGATGAAGAATAAAACATAACAGAAGTGCTTGGCGAGATCGGGTATCCGAGCGCACCTGTCGACATTGTAACAGGTACAACGCGGGGGAACACGTGGGTGGGGGGAGAGGGAGGGGGGGAAGGGAGGGGGAGAGGAGGGGAGGATGGGAGGAGGAGGATGGGGAGGAGGGGGAGGAGGAGGAGGAGGGAGGAGGAGGAGGAGGAGGAGGAGGAGAGAGGAGGAGGAGGAGGAGGAGGAGGAGGAAGGGAGGAGGGAGGGAGGGGGAGGAGAAAGAGGAGGAGAGGAGGATAAGGGAGGGAAAGTGAACGGACGAGTAGGAGGAAGAGACGGAAGGAAAGAAAAACAAAAGAGAATAGGTGGAAGAGAAGCAGAAAAAAAAAAAGAACAAAACGAAGAAGGAGGTGGAGATGCAGTGGAAGAGGGGGAGGGGGAGGGAAGGGAGGGGAAGGGGAGGAGGGGTCAGCGGAGACGATCCAAGCCAAGGTTTAAAAGGACGAACGTAAGCAGGAGAGGTGTCAGTTATAACCGTCCTACAGCTGACGACTCTCGCCCACCACTCGTCTCCTCTCGCAACACCCCCGCCCGTACTCCCTCCCCCCTCCCTCCCCTTCCACTGCATCTCCACCTCCTTCCTTCGTTTGTCCTTGTTCTTCTTTAGTTCTTGCTTCTCTGCCACCTTCTTATTCTCTTTTGTTCTTCCTTCCTTCGTCTTCTTCCTCCTGCTCTTGTCCGTTCTCTTCTTTCCCTCTTTCCTCTCTCCCTTCTCCTTCATTCCTCTTATTATCATTATTATTCCTCATCCCGAAGGTCTCCGCTCCTCCCCCTCCCTCCCCCTCCTCCGTCCACCCTCCACCCTCCTCCTCCTCCTCCGTCCACCCTCCTCCTCCTCCTCCCTCCCTCACTCCCATCCTCCCGACCTCCCTCCCCCTCCTCCCTCCCCCACCCCTCCACCCAATCCTTGTCCATAAGCCGTTAAACCCGCGGACGCGTTCATGCACAGAGGGAGTGGCTGCCGAGTGCATTCGAGACACGACGAACACTACCGAGCGCTGCAGGTAGGGGGGTGTCTGTAGTGCGTACGTGCGTTGCGTGTGTGTGGTGTGTGTGTGTAGTGTGAGTGTGAGTGTGAGTGTGAGTGTGTGTGTGTGTGTGTGTGTGTGTGTGTGTGTGTGTGTGTGTGTTGTGTGTGTGTGTGCTGGTGTGTGTTGTGTTGTGTGAGTGTGAGTGAGTGGAGTGAGTGAGTGAGTGAGTGAGTGAGGGAGAGTGAGAGAGAGAGAGAGAGAGAGAGAGAGGAGAGAGAGAGAGAGAGAGAGAGAGAGAGAGAGAGAGAGAGAGAGAGAGAGAGAGTGAGAGAGTGCGTGTGTGTGCATGCGTGTGACCGCGCGTGTACATGTGTATATGTGCATCCTCCCGGCCCACTGGGTGTTCGTGTACACCGTCTGCCGCAGTGTCCCTGGTCGCTCGCCCCGCCATCTCTCGATCCCCGAAACGATCACCTCCGGCAGCATCTCCGCCGAGGGAATCCCCCCCCCCCCCTCTGCGTGGCGGGAGGGCGGACCTTGGCGCGACCTTGATCGCGCCCGCCGCCATGCCGCGGGCGCCGCAACGCGCTCCGCCTGCTAATCCGACGCGCGCGCGCACTAGCAGTTGTACACAATACAAATACCAACATATGAGCACAATATATAAATAAACAATATAAATACGCACACACGTACGCATAAATACATACACAAACAAACACAGATACACATACACACTACACGAATCAACAAAACACACAAAGTGGAGACAATGAAACAAGCAAACACACACACAGGCACGACCATGCAAACAAAACAAGAACAACAAAAAGAAAGACGGACACACACAAACACGTAAGGTTATCGGATAGATTTGCATGTTCTACATAACTCGTTCCTTCGGCGGAGAGTCTCCGGACAGGAGAGCCAACTACGCAGTTTCTTGTAAGATACGAGACGAAAATTGATAGAGAGATAGACAGGTAGATAGGTACCTAAGCTAGACAGATAAATAGATAGATAGAAAACAGAGAGAGAGAGAGAGAGAGGAGAGAGAGAGAGAGAGAGAGAGAGAGGAGAGAGAGAGAGAGAAGAGAGAGAGAGAGAGGAATATAGAGAGAGAGAGAATATTATATATATATATATATATATATATATAATATTATATATATATATATATATATAGCAATCTATACCACAAAGATTAGAAATAAACCATAAACCACAAACCGAACCCCCAAGAACAAATGCAAAACAAAACAAAAAAACAAAAACAAACAGATTTCACACCCCCCCTCCCAAATCTCCAGCAAACAGATCACACCACAACATCCTCCCCCCCTCCCATTTTTCCCCCCCACCCTCCCTATTTAACCGGAGGCCTAATTTGCACCCGCGCAGACCGGCCACTCGCGGGACCCCGAAAATGTCTAAGTGTCCCTTCAAGGAACGGGTTCTAAATAGGCCTTATCTTTATTCAAAATTTCAAATTTTTTTTATATTCGTTTTCGTGAGGGGGGGTGCGGAGGGGAGGGAGGAGAGGGGAGGGGAGGGAGGGAGGGGGGGAGGCGGAATAAGGAATGGAGGGGAGGGGGAGAGGATAATGCAAGTGGAGGGGAAGGGGAGGGATGGAGACGAAACACGAGACGAGAGAAGAGAAGAAGCAGACAGAAGAGGAAGGAGAAGAAAAAGAGAAGAAGGAGACTGAAACGAGACGATGAGACAGAGAGGAAGAGGAGAACGAGGAAGAGAAGGGACGAGGAAAAGAGGAGAGCAGATGCAGAGCAGCTTAGGAGAGGAGAGGAGAGGAAGAGAGAAAGTAAGAGAATGAGAAGAGAAAAAAGAGGAGGGGATACTACAAGAATGCACGAAAAGACAAAACACTGTCAAACATTTCTTAAAGACCCGTTTCAACACGCAACGGCGTACGGGGGGACCCCATCGCTTCGCACCCCGTACGGTCGCAACACCCAATTCTGAATCAGTCCCCATGAGACCTGTTAGAGAAGAAGAAAACCTCTCTATCCTAAAATTACGGAACGCCGTTATCAAGCAACCATCTCCTCGATAACCGCGTGCCAATTATCTAATTTATTCCCGCACAACGAGCCACAACATTGAAACAGAAACACAGGAAATCTACCTTATTAGTTTTGGTTAGTTTCCTCTGGGCAGGCGTTTGTGTTTAAACTTCGCGTAGTGTGCCAGTCGAACTCATCAGGAGTTATTTTGCGACCCGTCATACTAACCCGTCGTCCGCCACGGATAAGACCCAGAATTTTCCCCTTCGGCCTCGGCAATCGGCTTTTGGCTGTTCAAAGAGGGAAGGCGGAGGGATGAGGGGATGAAGGGGGAGGGGGGAGGGCGAAGGAGAGGGGAATGGAGGGGGGAGGAGGGAAGGAGAGGGGGCAGGGGACGGGGTAGGGGGAAGGGGGATGTGTAGGGGGAGGGGGAAGGGGGAGAAGGGAGAGGGAAAGGGAGAGAAGTAAGAGCAAAAAGTAGAGCCCCAAAGAAAGAGATAGTGAGGAGCGAGAATAAAAGAGAGGTCAACAGCCTAGCAAGACGGTGAGAGTATAGGGCCGCTACTGTCTTCACCGCCACCTGAAAGAACACGCTTCCACTCTGCGCAATCATCCACGCACAGCATTCCAGGTCGCGGCTTCATCCGCCTGCATTTCCGCCTTCGTCACTTCTTACCCGCCGCCCGCGCCTCCTCCCAGACATTCCTCGCTCGCGCTCTCGCTCGTCGGCGCGGGGGCGCAGCGGGTTCACTGAATTCCGAACTTTGCCTCGCCGGTAATGCGGGCCTTCTGGACATACATGTAAAACGGCAATACTAAAGGTCAACTTCGCAGCAGCAACAAATAACAGTAAAACAGAGTAAACAATAAAATCAGTAACAACACAGTAAAGACAACAACAGTAACAACCAACAATCAACCATAACAACGATGCCGACGACAGCAAGCAGAAACAAATCAAACCAACAACCACACGGCTGGGAGACGACGATAATGAATAAAGAATAAGCGGACGATAAAAAACATACCGCCACCGTCACAGAAATCAATCGCATAGGCCTACCCACAGCAGCGCTCGATGAAAATGTGTTAAATCGACGTAAAGTTTCATCATCGACCGTGTCCCCATGCAACTTTTTATCTTTTCTTAAAATTCCGCCTTAGAAATCGTCAGAATAACGAACTTAAAATTAACCAAACCAAAGTCTTAACTTGCATTTTACTTAACCTAATACCAATTTAATCTTTAATCTAGTAACATACTCCTTTGTCAATCGGGACAAAAAAAAAAACAGTGTAGGAAACCACAATTAAATGAATAAAAGGACCTTTTTTATCGTTAAGGAAATCGTAAGCTGTATTATATTAGCATTTCCTCTGGAACCTAATTCTCTTTAGATAAAAGAAAATTGCTTTCATAACTAATTAATCTGACCTCTCGCCTCCCTCTCCCCCACACACACACACGACACACATACACACACACCTTGAGCACACACAGCACACACACCTACAAGCACACACATCACACAACAACACACACACAAGGTCACAGCACCACACACCAACTCACCTCATCACACTCACAGCTCACACTCACACTCACACTCACACTCACACTCACACTCACACTGCACACTCACACTCACGTACTCACACTCACTACTCCCCACTCACACTCGCACACTCACTCACCTCACCTCCACTCACTCACTCAACTCTCTCTAACGTTAAGAGAATAGATTGACAGATTATAGATCGATATATAGAATAGATATGAATAAACAAATAAAACAATAAAAAATAAACAACAAATAATAATCTAACAGAACTCACCTGACTCCTCGACCATCAATGACAAGCGCCTGTCACAACAGTCACCACCCCAAACACTTATCAAGGAAGTAAAAACAAGTCATTCCATCAAGCTTACCCAAATACCACAATCCTCCGCATGAAACAAGACATTCGATTCCACAGCGCATGAAGACGGTCGCTTAATGCCACCCCCCCGATTCCCGTCGTGACGTTCGCCCTCGAGAAGACGGTCGCATGCTTTAAAACGTGGGACAGTTCAGCTCCTTGAAGCGGCAAAATATTTTTCTTATCGAATGAGATATATCAACAAAGACCGGTGTAGACCAAATTAGGGCAAGAGCGGATAAGAATATTGTAAATTTTGAAGACTTGACGACGAACAGGTGCCTGAAAATCTACGCTTAAGAAATGACAAATCCGAAAGAATTTAGGATTAAGAAATGTGTCAAGAAAACTGAATGCGCACGTTATACAGTTTCTTTAAGCCATAAGGCCATTGAATCTTGAATATTATGTAAATCAATAAACACCAAACCAAAGTTTTTCAAAGAAGAGACGAGAAAAAAGCTCGAACCGAATCTTTATTCTTAAAACTCTAGCTCGGCGCGTCCG
>NW_020868663.1:33055-38055 GCF_003789085.1 Penaeus vannamei
GTGCTAATTTGCAGAGCTTTAGTGAATCATTGCAGGATGCTTTTTGTGGTTTTATTTTTTATTTATTATCATCTCATTTTTTTCGTTTTTATATGCCTTGGGTACGAGTTGTCAAGGTTATTTTTCTTTTTGTTATTTCATGCATATTTAATTATGTGTATGTTCTACTTACTTTTGTTTGTTTGTGTCTGTAAATGCCTGTACACATCTATACTTAATATAACTATTAATAACTATGAGTGCACTAGTATGAAAAAATTAAATTCATAAATTTACTAAAAACACAATACATGTTCAGAAATATATGATATACACTTCTAGGAAAAAGGAGGACTTGCAATTCACAAGAAAAGAAAGAAAAAAGAAGAGAGAGAGAGAGAGAGAAAGAGAAAGAGAGAGAGAAAGAGAGAGAGAGCGACACACAGAGAGAGCGAATAAGAGAGAGAGAGACACACAGAGAGAGTGAGAGAGAGAGAGGAGAGAGAGAAGAGAGAGAGAGAGAGAGAGAGAAGAGAGAGAGAGAGAGAGAGAGAGAGAGAGAGAGAGAGAGAGAGAGAGAGAGAGAGAGAGAAAGAAAGAAAGAAAGAGAGAGAGAGAGAGAGAGAGGAGAGAGAGAGAGAGAGAGAGAGAGAAGAGAGAGAGCGACAGAGAGAGAGAAGAGAGAGAGAGAGAGAGAGAAGAGAGAGAAAGAAGAAAGGAACAGAAACGGAGAGATAGAAAGAAAGAGAGAGCGGACAGAGAGAGGCAGAGAGAGAGAGAGAGAGAGAGCGACAGAGACACCGAGAGAGAAACAGAATGGCTGAGACAATTAAAAAAAAAAAAAAACAATGAACGACACTTAAGCAATACAACTTCCAGAGAGGGAGGGCTTCGCTACGGAAACCTCCTAAGATAAGGCTGCCCTTGACACACATAATTATGCCTGGATTTTTGTAATTGATGTAACCTTTTTCTTTATTTTTTCATTAGGCATTCAGACATTATGGACGGAGGTTTGGTCNAAATTTTGATAAAAAAAAGGAAACAACCAGAATGAAAAAGAGTAAAAAAAAAAAGGAAATTTTGATAAATGAAGGAAACGATAGATAGAGAAAGAAGGGGGGAAGAATGAAAATGAATGAAAAAGAGTAAAAAAATTAGGAAAATTTGATAAATGAAGGAAGTAACGTCATGCCACAGTACCGAATCCCACGTCTGTGACTCACCCAAGCAGTAACGATTTACACTGATCAGTATACTCGCTGTTCGGCGGACACCCAACCGAATCTTCCTTTCCTGCGAGATAAAGACACTGCAATTTTCTCCCATTCTCTCCCCGTTGCAGACAGTGTGGATAAGCCATAATCTTGTTATTAAGCCGCATTATAAAATCCATCACCTAATTCAGAACTCCTTTTGTGTTATCGCTTATGGCTATAAATTCCCCAGGTGGAATTAGTGGAAGGGATGAGCTATAAAGGCATTCAGCGGTTGAGACTTGCGAGGTAGGATGGGTTCTTTGTCTCGTTAAAAGGTAATAATGGGAATGATTAATACGCACATACGTACAGCAACATAGATGTACACAGCATGTAGATACAGGAGATACATATAAATGCAGTGCATGAAAACGCGTGCACATGCAACACGCGCACACGCACACACACACACGCACACGCACACGCACACACACGCACACACACACACACACACACACACACACAACACACACACACACACACACACACACACACACACACACACACACACATACACACACACACACACACACACACACACAATCACACACACACATCACACACACACACACAATCACACACACATCACACACACAATCACACACACACACACACACACACACACACACACACACACACACACACACACACACACACTCACACCCCTCCCTCCCCTCCCACAAACGTTTCACACGTAGTCTTTATAATCTCATATATGTCGAAATCTTTTGCTACTTTTAAGGCTTTCTAGCACTGAGTTCTTTAATTGTTCGGCCCTTTGTTAAAAAAATGTTCACACATCACGCCCATTATGTCCCAGGTAGCGTGTTCCAGTCAGAGAGCCGGACGCCCTCCTATCCTGGCGTCCCAATCATTATGAGGTAGGTTATGAGAGAACCTTTGTGGCTTGTGTATTCACATTCATATGCTCGCACACACGCACATAGGGGCACATGTGGGGTGGGAGAGAGAGAGGGGGGAGAGAGAGAGGGGAGGGGGGAGGGAGGGAGAGGGATGGGGGGATAGAAAGAGAAGATGGGGAGAGATAGAATGAGAAAGAGAAAGAGGGGGAGAGTGAAATGGAATAAAGGGAACGAGACAGAAAGAATGTAGAAAGAGAAATGAAGAAAATGTGAAAAAGAAACGAGAAAGAGAAAATGCGAAAGAAAAAATGAGAAAGAGAAGAAGAAAGAAAATGATTTAGAAAAGAGAGGGAGAAAGGGAGAGGAGAGAGAAAGGAGAGAGAGAGTTGAAGGATAGAAGGTAAGGTAGATCAGAAAAAGATAACGATACGACGATAGATTGATTAGATAGACAGATATAGATAGACAATAAAGATAGATAGATACTAGACAGTATACGATAATTAGAAGAAAGATAGACAGACAGAGCAGATAAAATATATAGATAGAAAAAAGAAAGAAGAGAGAGAGATAATAGATAGATAAAGAGAAACGAAAAGCCAGCCATCCCTTAATCCAACATTAATATAACAATAACAAAACCAGCTACCCCGAAACGCCCTTCAATGTCCCGCTTCATCAGGAGCCAGGCACAGCCGTTAAACCTCCGAAGGAAAGGGAAAGAGGAATGGAGAAGGAGGAGGGGAGGGGGAGAGAGAGAGGGGGAGAGGGAGAGGAGAGGGAGAGGAGGGGAGGGAGAGAGGAGGAGGAGTAGAGGGGAAGGGAGGGGAGATGAGGGAGGGAGAGGAGAGAGAGAGGAGAGAGAGAGAGAGGAGAGAGAGAGAGAGGGAGAGAGAGAGAGGGAGAGAGGGGAGAGAGGAGGAGGAGGAGAGGAGAGAGGAGGGGAGGAGAGAGAGGAGGAGGAGGAGGAGAGGAGGAGGATGAGAGAGGAGGAGCAAGAGGAGAGCGAGGAGGAGGAGGAGGAGGAGGAGAGAGGAGGAGGAGGAGTAGAGGAGGAGGAGGAGAGAGAGGAGGAGGAGGAGGAGGAGGATGGAGGGAGAGAGAGAGAGGAGGAGGAGAAGAGGAGGAGGAGGAAGAGAGGAGGAGAGAAGAGAGGAGGAGAGGGAGAGGAGAGAAGGAGGGAGGGGAGGGAGGGGGGAGGGAGGGAGGGGAGGGAGGGGAGGAGGAGGGAAGGGAGGGAGGAGGAGGGATGGGAGGGAGGGAGGAGGGGGAGGGAGGGAGGGAGGGAGGGGGAGAGAGGAGAGAGGGAGAGAAGGAGGAGAGAGGAGAAAAAGCCGGAGGATCGAGAAGATACGGATGAGAAAGAAAAGATTTAGAGAAAGATAATCCCTTGAGAAAGAAGAGAAAGAGAGAAAGAGAGAAAGAGAGAAGAGAGGAAGGAGAGAGAAAGAGAGCAGAGAGAGAGAGAGAGAGAGATAGAAGAGAGAGAGAGAGAGAGAGAGAGAGAGAGAGAGAAAAGAAGAGAAACTCGAAGAGCAGCAACCACAATAAAGCCAAAGAAGCAGGGATAGGAGTGGTAAGGGGAGGGAGGGGAAGGGGGGGATACCATCAGGGTCCCTTCAACCATCCACCTACCCTCCCGCTCTCTCTTCCCTCCTCTTCTACTCCTCTTCTTCCCCTCCCATCTACTTCCCTTCCCTTCTTTCTTCTCCCTACCCCCCCTCCCCACCCCCCACCCTCCCGCAGGCTACAGCAGCGCCACCTGGACCCGCGGGGAATCACCAGGGCAGGTAACGGCCCGGGCCAGCTCTCCCGGGGTGCTTATGAGAAGGGGCCAATTAACGTACCGAATCCACGGGCATCTGGGGCAATAGTTACGGCGCGGGGGGGGGGCGGGGGCGGGGGCGAGGCGGGGTGGGGGATGAGGGTATGTGCTTCTGCTGGGATGGGGTTGGGGTTGGGAGTGGAAAGGAGGAGGGTAAGGGAGGAAGGGGGAGGGGGGAGGAAGGGAGTGAGGAAAGGGAGGAAGAGGAGGAGGAGGAGGTGGAGGAGGAGAGGAGGAGTGAAAGGGAGAGGGAGAAGAGGAGTTAGAGAAGAAGGTAGGAAGGAGGAGGAAGAGAGAAGAGAAGGGAAGGAGAGGAGGAGGAGGGAATGGGAAAGGGGAATGGGAGGAGGAGAAGGAGGAGAAGAAATGAAATGAAGGATAAGGAGGAAGAGGTGGAGAGGAGAGGACGACGAAAAGAAGAAGAATGAAGAGGGAGAGGAGGAAGAAGAATAGTAGAAAGAAGAAGAAGAAGAAGAAGGGGGAGATATGGCGCATTGGGAGATGAGGGGATCTCGGGGAAAGAAAATGGTAAAACAGACTTAAGATGAAGATGCTGATAATTAAAAGAAAAATAATAATTATAAAAAAATATATAAATAAAAATAGAAATAATGAAACAGTGAAAAGACTTACCTGAGACTTCAGAGGCCTAAAGATAACGTGTTATATTGTGTGGAATATGAAAAGCGTCATTTTTAACTTTTGGTTATATAAATTCGGAGGTATTTTTTCTTTCTCTCCTTCTCTCTCTCTCTCTCTTCTCTCTCTCTCTCCTCTCTCTCTCTCTCTCTCTCTCTCTCTCTCTCTCTCTCTCTCTCTCTCTCTCTCTCTCTCTCTCTCTCTCTCTCTCTCTCTCTCAATCTATCTGTCTATCTATCTATGCATATTTATCTCTATCTCTTCTTTTCCACTAACTCTCTCTCCTCTCTCTCTCTCTCTCTCTCTCTCTCTCTCTCTCTCTCTCTCTCTCTCTCTCTCTCTCTCTATATATATATATATATATATATATATATATATATATTATATATATATATATATATGTGTGTTGTGTGTGTGTGTGTGTGTGTGTGGTGT
>NW_020868663.1:40555-43055 GCF_003789085.1 Penaeus vannamei
TCTCTCTCTCTCTCTCTCTCTCTCTCTCTCTCTCTCTCTCTCTCTCTCTCTCTCTCTCTCTCTCTCTCTCTCTCTCTCTCTCTCTCTCTCTCTCTCTCTCTCTCTCTCTCTCTCTCTCTCTCTCCATCATAATACGTGTTGCGTGTCCTTCCGCGAGATCCGGCGATGTACAGCAGCACATGTAGATCGATTGAGCGCATCTGTAGATCTGGCTTGGAATGTTAAGAGGAAAAGTGGGGAAGGGGGGAGTGAGGAGGGGGAGGTGGAGGGGCGGGAGGAGAGTGGGAGGGGAAAGGAAAGGGAGGGGAGAGAGGAAAAGGAGAGAGAGTCCATTGGAACGAGAAGCGCAAAGGGAAAGCTCAGAGGGAGGCCCAGGGGGGTCGCTGCTAAGAGGAAGCGCATTTTCCCGCCAAAGGTGGATTCGTCCTCGTGCCCACCTGACCTCGTCTCCGGAACCCTTTGCTGACTTGGGCTTCCGCTTCGTCGTTGCGGGTTATTGCTCGGGAGCGACGTAGAAACCGCTATATATTTTTTTTAATGACCGATAGCAAGTTTCACAAGATAGTACGTCTATTTTAAAGATGATTCACACATCACTTTGAGGTAAATCGTACCAGATAGGACACCAAAACCAGATTGAATAACTGTATAAAGGTTTTAAAAACATAAATATCCCGGAATTAACAATTCCACGCTGCCATGGGTAACATCGGCTTATTCGCATGGCATTCATTTTCGGCCATGTCGACCCACGTGATTTAAAACGCAAAACAACGCTTTGACTACGGATCCGAACACAAAGGTGAGAGACCCCTGGGCCAACATTATTTAGCAGTCCATTAAGGGACGAGAACTGCATAAATGCTGGCCGGATTCTCTCTGTGTCCATCAGGGGCCCTATTGTCGTCCGCCATTTCTGCCGAGGCCTGAGAATATTCCGGACCTGCGTTTGAATTCGGCGTCCTTGTGCCGGGTGCATTTTTTTTTTTTTTTTATGCCTGCGCGTTCTTTCTGTTGGTGGGGCTGGCGTCATGCGACTTTTGCCTTTGAACAGGAGGATTATATATGGTTTGACTGTTGGTGATATATCTATTTGTCAGACTCTGTCGACCTGTGTGTCTGTCCACCGACCTACCTAAACCATCAAACTAACTAACTATCTAGCTAGATACCCACCTACCTACTTATGTATATATGTATATGCATATATGTATATATTGCACATATGTGTGTGTGTTGTGTGTAGTATATATATATATATATATATATATATATATATATATATATATATATATATATATATATATGATATATATATGTATATATATATATATGTATATGTATATATATATATATGTATATACATGTATATGTATATGTATATATATGTATATGTATATGTATATATATGTATATGTATATATATGTATATGTATATTGTATATGTATATGTATGTGTGTATGTGTATATATATATTTATATATATATATATATATGTATATATATGTATATATATATATACATATATATATATATATATATATATACATGTATATATATATATATATATATATATATATATATATATATATATATATATATATATATATATTATATATATATATATATATATATATATATATATATATACATACACACATGAAAGTATGTATATGCATGTATCTCTCTCTCTCTCTCTCTCTCTCTCTCTCTCTCTCTCTTCTCTCTCTCTCTCTCTCTCTCTCTCTATCTATCTATATATATATATATATATATATATATATATATATATATATATATATATATATATATATATATATAAATATATATATGAATGCGACCATGCACGTCAAAATGGGTATTAAGTAGCATTTAAAAGGTTTAGTTATGCATATTTTCAGATTCTTTTTCTCCATAAGCTTCCTTTTGATAGCAAAATCCTCTTCATATCTTTTGTAGTTGCGAAGATATGGTCATTTGAAGATCGGAAAACATGGGAACCAAAGTTTTGAGAAATCAGGGTTAAAGTTTAAGGACTACAGGGTTACACTTTCTTAGCAACTATTCATTTTTGTTAATTATTTTGATACCAAAGGAAGTATACAGTGGCTTAATAAACAATCAAGCACTGATTTGAAATTTCAACTTGATAGGGCTATTTTTTTAACCGAATTTTAATGTTTTAATAATGTATTTGCCAAATTCAAGAACTTCTGAACAAAAATTCATACTTCATGGAGTATATAAAAGATGTGTGTGTGTGCGTGTCTGTGTGTGTTTGTGTGTATGTGTGATTCATTGTTTGCCTATTATATACTCCAGGAAGTATGAGTTTTTATTCAGAAGTTCTTGAATTTGGCAAATGCATTTTTAAAGCAAGCACACGTGATCTCTGCAACAAATGCAGATTACCAGGAAGCGTGTTCACACATCTTTTTTTTCACTTTAAATCGTTCATTCATAGAGAGAAAAAAAGTTGCGAAGAAAGCCATGGAAAAA
>NW_020868663.1:48055-50555 GCF_003789085.1 Penaeus vannamei
GTGTGTGCGTGTGCGTGTGCGTGTGTGTGTGTGTGTGTGTGTGTGTGTGTACACACATGCATACGTACATACATAATATAATATAATATATATATATATATGTATGTATATATATATATATACATATATATATATATATATACATAATATATATATATATATATATACATACATACATACATACATACATACATACATACATACATACATACATACATACATACATACATACATACATACATACATACATACATACATACATACACATACATACATACATACATACCGTCAAATGAATATCACATTTATTACCTTCAAGACTTCCTTTCGGCGAGTGCGTCAAGTGTGAAAGGAAAGAGACAGAAAGTGAGATGGAGACGAAAAGTAAAAGAAGCAAGAAAGGCGGAGTTAGTGGAGGTGGAAATCAGGTGGCGCTGAGAAGCATAACTTGACGTTCGGGAAAATGGAGAAAGTGGGTGAGAGGGAGGGAGAGAGTGTGAGTGTGAGTGTGTATTTGTGTGTGTTAGTGTGTGTTGAGGCGTGAGGAAGAGAGAGGAGAGAGAGAAATTAAGAGAGAGAAGAGAAAGAAAAGAAAAGAAAAAGAGAAAGAGAGAGAGAGCGAGAGACTAGAGAGAAAGAGAGAGAGAGAGACTAAGAAAAGAGAGAGACAGAGAGACAGAGAGAAAAAGAGAAGAGAGAGAGAGAGAGAGAGAGAGAAGAGAGAGAGAGAGAGAGAGAGAGAGAGAGAGAGAGAGAGAGAGAGAGAGAGAGAGAGAGAGAGAGACTAAGAGAGATAGAAAGGGGGAGAAGAGACAGAGAGAGAGAGAGAGAAAGAGAAAGAAGCAGGCGGAGACAGAAATCGAAAACGGAGCTAAACTCGTCAAACGCGAGAGAAAGAAAACGGTCGGAAAGCAAAAGCAAAAGTTCAAGTTAGATTTGTGGGCGGAGGGGGGGATAGGGGAGGGGAGGGAGGGGGAATTAGGAAGGAAGGGAAGGAGGGAGAAAGGGAGGGAAGGGAGGGGGAGTCAGGGGAATTAGGGGGGGGGAGGGAGGGGAAGTAAAAGGAGGAGAGGCATGGGGAGTAAGGGAGAGAGGAGGAGAGAGAAAGGAAGGAAGAAGGAGGGATAGAGAGTAAAGAGGAGGGGAAAGAAGGCGAGTAAGGGTAGGGGAGGAGAGAGGGGAGAGCGCGTGTGGTGACGCGGTTGAAGTAATCAAGATATTATGCAAAACCTCCTCCGAGAGGGACGACCTGAGGAAGGGTCGTTACGAGAGTTACGGAGGTGTGAGCGCCGCCGGGGAGAGGGGAAACTTAAGAAAATGATGTAAATCGCATTAAATTATACCAAGAGTAACGACGAATGATGATGCATTTTCCATGACTCATTTTGATCATGATGAATACAATATTAATACAATATTAACGCCAATGATGATTTTCGACATGAATTTGAATAGCTTTGATAAATAATAGATGCAATCCGATTTGTCGAGAGCGATAAAATCATAAACTTTTTTTTTTCCGTATTGTTATTGTATTGGCTTATGTATTTCCTCTCTCTCTCTCTCGTGTTGCACAGTTAACGGCAGCTGAGCGATCTTAAGACCCAAGTGGACGAATTAAAAAGACGATTTGCTTAACTGATTAGATTCTCTTTCATTCATCTTGGATTAAGAAAAAAAAAGAGTTAGATATTTAACGATGAAATAAAACCCAACACTCTGCGAACGGCTACAGTAAATCAGGCGGGCAGTTTATTGCGTAGTAAATTTATTGGGAAATAGTACTGAACCAAGTAAAGAGTAAATTCAAAAGAAGATAGAGAGAGAACGGAAGAGAGAGGGAAGGAGGGGGAGAGGGAGAGGGAGGGGGAGGAGAGGGGGGAGAGGAGGGGGAAAGGGAGAGATGAGAGAGAAAGAGACAGACAGAGACAGACAGACAGACAGAAAGAAAGAAGAGAAGAAAGAGAAAAAAAATAGCACGCGAAAGAAAAAAAAGAATATAAAAAAGAGAAAGCAAGCCAAAGAGAAAACGAAAGAGAATATACATATAGAATTGCAGACCCAAATTTAAGAGCCCGAGGATAATGAATCACACACGAGGGTTGCAAAAGGCGTAACCCGAGTGCCGGCCATGTGCGGGTGATCAGGAGGATCTTTAATGCGGACAGATTTATTAGGAGGATATAGACGTGTGTGTGTGTGTGGGTGTGTGTGTGGAGGAGGGGGGGGGTATGTGGGTGTGTAGGGGGTGGGGTGGGGGGGTGGGTGTGTAGGGGTGGGGATGGGGGTATGTGGGTGGGGGTATGTATGTGGGTACGGTGAGGTGTGTGTGTGGAGGAGGGGGGGGGATGTAGGTGTGTAGGGGTGGGATGGGGGGAAGGTGTGTAGAGGTGGGATGGGGTGGTGTGTGTGTAGGAGGTGGGTAAGGGGGTGTGTGTTGAGGAGGGGGGGAGGGAATGGGGGTATGGATGGGGTATGTGGTGTGTAGGGGTGGTATGGG
>NW_020868663.1:63055-68055 GCF_003789085.1 Penaeus vannamei
GCGTGAGGTATTTTTAAGTTGAAGACAAACAGTCATAAATTACGCTGCCTGCTCAAAAGGTCCATAAAAGTGCCACTATCGAGAACTCGTTTACATACACACATTATGTGAATCGTGCCGTTGTCGGGGTTTATGTTTGTTTACCAAGTCTGTCTGACCGGGCGATTGTTCGGCTGAGAGGCTGCTGATGATGGACGCCAGGAGGGACGCCGGCGCTCGGGAACACGACCGGGGGAGCATATGAGGAATCCGCGACGTTGCTCCTCTCCTTTAAGGAGTTGTGATGGCTTAGTTTATGTTGCGTCATAAGTCGGGTCTTTTTTTGGACCTCTTGCTCATTGGGGGTGGGTGGGTGGGGGGAGGGGTCCGGATAGCTCGGCGATGACGGCAACCGTTCAGCCAAGATGGTGACCCCGCGGAGACGTTCCTGGTACCCCCATGTTTCTCAGGTATCTTCCGGCCTCCCGGGATCTCTGGTATCGCCCGGCCCTCGCCTCCATCTCCCTGGTCAGCTCGGGTTACCACCACACTCACTCATCCCCGAATTCACCTTGTCGTGCACCACAGCCACCCTCTTTGTCGACGGGGAATTCACCTTGCCGCCGCCACGTTGCTCCAGGGGGACGGGGCCGACAGGGGCGAGACTTCCCTCACTTTCTTCTGGTTTTGGGCTCAACGTGCCCCGTGGAATAGCACTGTCTCGGCCCGCGTAAAGGTAATATAGTGGGCTGGTTCACGGGCGCCCCATCAATAGACTGATTCATGGGCAGGTACAGGTTTACCTACGACGCGGCTGGGCATCGTCAGGTGTCAAGTTACCTGTGGGGGAAGAGCGGGCAGGGAGAGGGGGGGTGGTGGTGCAGGGGGGAGGGGGCGGTCCAGGATGGCGATGGGGGGGGGGAGTAGGGAGGGGGAGAATCAGGGCCCTCTGTGTGCTCGCCGGATCCTTGATGAGCTGCGTGGCGTAATTACAAGCTCAATTGAGGTCTTTTGTGGCGTCGGGAGCCAGCTGAGGCGGGGCGAGGGGTAGGGGGAGGGGGGGAGGTAGGGGTTGACGTCCGCCGCGGTTGTGTGGGTTTACGAAAGAGCTTTCTTTATAAAGGGCGATGGAGATACACACATGCATGCGTATACGCGCACACACGAACACGCACACGCACACACACACACACACACACACACACACACACACACACACACACACACACACACACACACACACACACACACACACACACACACACACGCACACACGCACACACACACACACACACACACACACACACACACACACACACACACACACACACACACACACACACACACACACACACACACACATACACATACACATACACGCACACACGCATACACAAACAAATAACACACACACACACACACACACACACACACACACACACACACACACACACACACACACACATATTCATATACACATACAAAGATATATGCATGTACATTCACACACACGCACATCAAGAGAAATAGGGAATGAACGCTATTTTTTCACTTTTTAATTTTTTTTATTCGTATCATTTATATTTACTGATTTGATGTGAGGTGATTTGGACGTAATAATCAGCTTTGTACGTATGATTTTCGTACATTCATATTTTGGGTGTGTACGCACGTCTGAATATATATGTGTGAACGTACAATACATGTGTGTGAACGTACTTGTTCACGCGTTCAGATTCATGAATGGAACAATATCAAATGAAAGCCTTTCGCCGAGCATAAAAGCTAAGAGATTGAAAGAAAAAAAAATGTGTGTAACGGCCTTTCCTCATCCCTTCCAATAACAAGCACAATTAAGCAGCAAAACAACCAATCAAGTCAACCAAACAAGCGAACATGACCCACCTTCACGGCCCAAGTTGCGAAGAAACGCATCGAAGATCTGGACGCTGCCATTACCACATGAATGGGCCTTTCCTCCTCTTCGCCTCTCCTCAGCCCCCTTCACCTCTCCCCTCCCCTCCCTATACTCACCTTCCCTCTCTCCATTCCCTTCCCTCTCTCTACTTCCCTTCTCCTCTTCCGCTCCTCCACTCCCTCCCCGTCCCTCTCCTTCAACTCCCTCCTAGCCCTCTCCTTCCCCTCCCTGCCCTCTCCCTCCCCTACCCTCTCCTCCCTCTCTCCTTCCTCCATTCACCTTGCCTCCTCCCCTTCCTCCCCCTCCCCCCCTTTTCAGCCTGGAGATAAGGACCTCTCTTACTCCTCGGTTTCCTTTAAAGCTTCCTTCGTTTAACTGGCGGAACCTAATTTGAGGCGAAGCTGTTATATCACGTATCATGTAGATGCTTAAACTCTTTAAGATGGCTAGGTTATCATCACCATTTTTATCATTTTCTGATAGTAAGATAGAGAAAAATAGAGAAAGAGGGAAAGACAACCGTGATTTTTTCTAAAGGAGTGTTTACTGTACGAGAGTCCCGAGACCTTCCCGAGGGCGCGCCGGTACATTTGTAATACAACTCATTCGGATTTATCTTGCGTGCTGTGAATGGAGGGCGGAGCGCTGATAATATTGGGTCTCTTAGAGGAAGTTTGGGCGGGAGGGTATGGTGCGGGCGAGGCGATGTGGAGGGATGGTGTCGGCGCCGTCTTCGAGAAGGTGGTGGTGTCCTTATTTCTGGTCCGCGAGGTGTGGCTCTCGGTAGGGTGAGAGGTGGTGATGCCTCGGTGATGAGGGGGTGTCCTTATTTCTGGTCCGCGAGGTATGGGTCTTGGTATGGTGAGAGAGGTGATGAGGGGGTCTGGTTCGCCAGGTGAGAGGTGGTGATGCCTGGGTGATGAGGGGGTGATGACGTAAACGATATTGACCTGACGAAGCAGTGAAATGATGACGTCACGGCTATGACTAGCGAAAAGACGCCTGAACTTCATAAAATCGGACGTGGAATCGGCACAATGCTCCGAAAGTGACACGGAGGTGACATGAGCGTGGCGTAGCGGCGCACCTCGAACCCAACCTACTTCCTCAGCGAACTCACGATGAGGCAGAGACCGTCGTGGCTGAAAGTGTCACCACAACTCCATCTCTTTCCCTCTTTTATCGATCACAGACTCGTCATGCCCTTCCCTCACCACACTTCCCTCCACACCCTCGCCCTGCCTTGCTTATGGTGGCCTTGGATCGTCCCATTTCTCTCAGCGTTTCACAACATGTATGGTGTCTTGTGTCATCGCTGTTCTCCATCGCGTCCAGCTGCACCTGCGTCTCCTTGCCTCGCTCGCTGCTTCCTTATCTGCGACTCCGATTTCTTTCACTTATTTCTTCTCTTCTCGTTCTTCTTCGCTTATCTGAGCCCTTTTTTTCTTTTTCTTTCTTCGTGTGTTCTCGTACTTTTTCGCTTATCCGGTTTCTTCTTTTATGTTTTTTTCGATTTGTTTCTTTTCGTTCTGTTTGTCTGAATTCCTTTTTTTATGTCCCTTCTTTGCCTCTTCTCGTTCTCTTTCGCATGTCTGTTTCATTCTTTCATTTCTTTCTTTCTCTCTTCTCGTTCTCCCTTTCATATCTTCCTCCTTTCATTTTTTGTCACCTTATCGTTCTACCTCACTTATCTTATTTCTTCTTTCCTTTTTTCGCCACCTTATCGTTCTCCCTCTCTTATCTAATTCCCTCTTTATCTTCTTCCTTAGCTTCTCATTTTCCTCCGTTTATCTGATTCCTCTGGCATCCAGGTTCTCTCCTCTTGGGCATCTCATCTTTCGCTAATGGTAGGCTACCCGCATGCCCGCCATTGACACCATATATCAGATATATGGTGTCTATGGTGGACATGCACCGTATTAGATTCTATATCTTCATAACTGCTACCTGCATCTAGCATTATATACCTTTTCCTTAGCCCCTGTCCCCTCCTTCTCTCTGTCTCTTTCCCATTCCTTAATTCCTTACCTCTCCCCCTTTTTTACCCCCTTCTCCCCTCTTCTCCTTCCCCCCCTGCTTTCTCTTCACCTTCCCCTTCCTCCTCTTCCCCCTTCCATATCTCACCTACTCTTTAATCCTTTTTCATTCTTTCACCCTCTTATTTATTTCCTTTTTTTGTTTCTTCTATTCTAAATATTTTTTTTGTCGTGTTTATCTAAATCCTCAGTTTATCAAGTACATTACAGCGCCCATTCATAATCATATAATTGTGTATGTTATTAACAACTTCATTAAAGAAAGCTGTACAGCACATCATAGTTATTGTTATTGTTATTGATATTCTTACTCTTGATGATGATCTTGTTATTATGTTATCGTTGATATGATGTCTATTATTATTGTGGTTATCATTATTATTATTATGGTTATTGTTTTTGTCAAATGCTTATCATTATTGTTATTGCTATTATTATCATGATTATTACTGTTATTGTTTTTTTCATATGGGTTTATTATTAATTTCATATGTGTTTATCATTATTCTCTCCTTATTATTATTATTATTATAATTATCCTCATTATTATTATGATTATCATTTTATTGTTTTTAGTTTTACCACAATTATTGCTGTCATTGCTATTACAGTGATAATGGTGATAATTATTATTGTTGGAAATCCCTCTCGCGTTATTAATTTTATCATAGTTACAATTATGATAAAGATAATAGTAATTGTTATTATTGTGCATTCCTCTCGCGTGCGCTAACTCCACCTTGATGTACATGACGGGCCTCACGTCTGACCCCCCCCCTCCCCTCCCCCGTCCCCGTCCCTCTCCCCGCCTCGCATACATCAGAGCTTCCATTGTTGTAGTCACTCTGTCCTACCTCCTCTTGCTAGTTCTCTCTCTCTTCTCTCTTCGCTTTCTATTCTTCGCCCCTCTCATCCTCCTTCCTTCTCTCTATTACGCTGTTCTCATCTCTTCTTTTCCTTTCTCTTTCCCTCTCTTTCTTCTTTTTCTTTCTTCTCTTTCTTTCTTTCTCTTCTCTCCTCTCTCTCTCTCTCTCTCTCTCTCTCTCTCTCTCTCTCTCTCTCTCTCT
>NW_020868663.1:75555-80555 GCF_003789085.1 Penaeus vannamei
TTACCTCATGGATCTTGTTACACATAAGTATCACATATCGAGATGAATGACTTAAACTAACGCCACTAAATACTAAAGACGATAAATTTATGAAAAAAGACAAGTAAAATCAAATAATATTCAAGAGGCAGGAAAACGGCAGCAGAAGAGAAGTCACCATTTCTCGGGGGAGGGGTGGAGGGAGGTCGAGGGGATAGCCCTACGAAAAGACGCAAAGTCGATTATTCGAAGACTACAACGTATCCATTTATCGTGTTTCTCAAGACTAGATAGAATCCAGACACGATTGAGTGATGAGATAAGAGATAAAAAAAAAAGTGTGATACAGCATGAAAGTTGCACGAAATTAAACTAATGAAATGGTGCATTTGGGAGAAATTCAACCCTGTATTACAAGCGATTATTTCGACTTCGACAGTGATGAAAATTAATAGCAAATACTCCCCATGCATTTACTGTGCTTTGTCGATACACGTTACGCATTAGAAAAAAAACGGTTCTTATTTCACTGTTTCGTGTTTTACTGGAATATAATGACTATTTTTTACTTGTGATTTGGTGGCTGGTTTGTGTCAAGGTCTATATAAAAGATGTTATATAGACCTAGTTCTGTATCGCCCCGCCTTCCACCCCCCTCCCAAGAAAAAAGTAAGAAAGAAAAATGGAGAAAACCAATGTAAATTTGTGCAATATGCTCTAGTAGTCAACTGTCATTGCATATACATATACACTTTATTACCATCAGGGTCACCATTTGAAATGTGTTAAGATAGTAGACTTAAATAGACTTTTTTTTTTTTTTTTTTTTTTTACATGGGACACCAAGTATGTACCTTCTTTGGCTCTCAAGATGGCGGCTGAAATGGAAATTCATCCTCGAAGGGATTTGAGTTCGACGTCCCTGCTCAAGATCGTTTGTCTCTCCCCTCCCGCACCCCCCCCCACCCCACCCCAGCCCACACTGGCCTATTTGCCCGGGTCTTGGCGGGTTATCCTCACACCTCAGCCCAATTAGCATCCCGGGCGGCTCGGCAACAGGGCTCAAATTCAGGTAAACCTAATTAAGACATCCCCCTTCTGCACCCTTCTCTTCCCCTTCCCCTCGGTTCTGTCCCTCCCCACCGCAGAGGGACTCGCCAGGCCTTTCGACGGGATTCTTGGATGCATTAACGCCGGGGACAGCAAGACGGTCGCGGGAGGAGCTGGGAGGACGCGGCGGTGCATTTCGCGGCGGGTATGCCATCTCGACCTCTGTGCGACGACGACGCTAAGCTCATTATAGAATGGCAGGCGCGTCTTATCCCCGGCGGCGCTAAGTGGGTGCCAAGGAGTGACGTGGCAGGATGACCCCGTAGTTAGTATTTAATTGAATTATATCTCCAGATGGGAGAGCAATGCAGCTGTTACGCGACACCGGCAGAGGCAGCGACGGTCAAGGTGTGCGGGGGAGGGGGAGGCCGGGGGATCAGAGGGGGAAGGTGGAGGCCGAGGGGAACGGAGGGGGTGGGGAAAGCGGGGGAGGGGGGAGGCCGGGGGATCAGAGGGGGAGGTGGAGGCCGAGGGGGACGGAGGGGGCGGGGAAAGCGGGGAGGGGGAGGCCGGGGATCAGAGGGGAAGGTGGAGGCCGAGGGGAACGGAGGGGGTGGGAAAGCGGGGGAGGGGGGAGCGGGGATCAGAGGGGAAGGTGGAGGCCGAGGGGGACGGGAGGGGGCGGGGAGGGGGGAGGCCGGGGATCAGAGGGGAAGGTGGAGGCCGAGGGGACGGAGGGGTGGGGAAAGCGGGGGGGGGAGGCCGGGGAGGGGGAAGGTGGAGGCCGAGGGGACGGAGGGGGCGGGGAAAGCGGGGGAGGGGGAGGCCGGGGGATCAGAGGGGGAGGTGGAGGCCGAGGGGAACGGAGGGGGCGGGGGAAAGCGGGGGAGGGGAGGCCGGGGGATCAGAGGGGGAAGGTGGAGGCCGAGGGGACGGGGGGTGGATCAGAGTGGGAAGGGGACGGAGGGGGAGGGGGAGGCCGGGATCAGAGGGGAGGGGGGGAAGGGGGAGGGGGAGGGGGGGAAGCGGGGGAGGGGGGAGGCCGGGGATCAGAGGGGGAAGGTGGAGGACGGGGAAGCGGGGATGGGGGGAGCCAGAGGGGGAAGGTGGAGGCCGAGGGGGCGGGGGAGGGGGGAGGGGGTGCTGTCGGGAGGCGTGTATGGAGGGGAGAAACAGGGTGGCAGAAATGAGGGTTAAAATGGAAAGAAAAGGAGAGAGGAGAGAGAGAAATATGGAAAGATAAAATAGAGAGAGAAACAGAAAGAGAGAGGAGAGAAAAGAAAGAGAGAGAGAGAGGAAAAGAAGGAGGGAAAGAAAGAAAGAGAGAAAAAAAGAGAGAGAGAGAGGGGAAATGAAAAGAGAGAGAGAGAGAAGAGAGAGAGAGAGAGAGGAAAAGAAAGAGAGAGAGGAGAAAAAAGCGAGGGGAGAAAGTGAGAGAGGAAGAGAAATAGAGAGAGGGGAGAGAGATAGAGACAAAGAGAGAGAGAGACTGAGACAGAGAAGAGAGAAGATGTATATATAGAGAGAGAAAAGGAGAGAGAAAAAAGAGATATATATATTAGAGAGAAGAGATAGATAGGAGAGAGAGAGAGAGAGAGAGAGAGAGAAATAGACAGAGAGGAGAGAGTATGAGAAGGACAGTATGAGAAGAGAGGAGAGAGAGAGAGAGAGAGAGACAGACAGATAGACAGAGACAGACAGACAGACAGACAAGAGAGAGAGAAAGATGGAAAGATAGAAATAATTATAGAGATAGAGTTAGAGAGAGAAAGAGAGGGAGAGGGAGAGGAAAAGATAAAGAGAGGGGGGGGAAGAGAGAGAGAGAGAAATAAATAAATAAAAAGAGAGGAGAAAAAAGAGAAAGAAGAGGAGAAAGAAGAAAGAGAGAGAGGAAGAGAAGAGGAGAAAGAGAGAGGAGGAGAGATAGGAGAGAGAGAAGAGGTGAAGAAAAGGAGAAAAGAAAAGAAAGAAAAGAGAAAATAAAATGAGAAAGAAAAGGAAAGAGAGAGAGAAGGAGAAAGTGAAGAAAAAGAAAAAGAGAGAGAGAGAGAGAGAGAGGAGAAGTGAAAGGAAGAGAAAAAAGAAAAGGAGAAAGAAAAGGAAAAGAGAGGAGAAAGAGAAGGAGATAGTGAAAGAAGAAAAAGAGAAGGAGAAAAGGAAAGAGAGAGAGAGAGATAATGGGGGGGGGGGGGAGAAAGGGAAGCCAAGCATAGCAAAGCGGGCTACGTGGCTCGCCTGACCACACAAGAAAAGAGGAGCGTCATGCGCACTTTTTAATCCTCGTTACCCACACATTCATCTGTCAGGCGGAAGGATAAAGAGGCATAAAGAGGGCAAAGGGAGAGAAAAGAAGGGAAGCAAAATTTGAACGGACAGGAAGAGAAGGAGAAAAAAGGAAAAAAGTAAAAAAAAGGAAAAATGTCAAAGGGAATGCAGTTCAGTTCTTGTGGTCATGCAGCCTCCGGGATGCCAGTGGGGAAGAGGGGGGGGGGGGGGTAATAGGGGGGGTGAGGGTGAGGGGAGGGTGATAGGGGTGAAGGGATGGTAACAGAGGTGAGGGGAGGTAATAAGGAGAGGGAGGGTGATAGGGGTGAGGGGAGGGTGACAAGGGGGGATATGCGCGGCTGATCCATTAGTTTTGGGCGAGATGCCGTGTTTGCGTTGCCATGCACGCATGACTCGGCACAAGCGCATGTACATTCCCTAAAAGGATAGATATATATTCCATTACAGTCGGCATGAGAATTTTGTTTTTTTAAGCGTTGCAAACACACAACTCTTCCTCCCTTCATACAACGCCCATAAATCCACACGCATGCATACACCGTTGCACACGCACACGCACACAATAAACACACACATCCATACACACACACTCGCACACACATAAATCAGGTATTTGGCCGTAACCAAACTCCCCCAAACGGGAAAAAGGGCGGGAGCGATGCAGCCAAGGTGAAGTTCGAATGCGCGGGGGGAGGGGGGAGGGGGGGAGGGGGGGATGAATAACGACTTTCGGCTGGATGAATTATGCGAAGGAGGAGGCGCTCAAAGGCGGCGGAAGAGGAGGCCACTGCTAAGAGAGGGGAGGGGGCTGGGGAGATGCTAAAAAGGGGTGGGGAGGGAAGGGGAGGGGGAAGAAGCTAAGAGGGGCTGGGAAGAGCTAAGGTGGTAGGGGAGGGAGGGGGTTGAGGGGGATGGGGGAGGCTAAGAGGAGCGGGGTAGGGGAAGGGACTGAGAGGGGGCTGAGGAAAAGCTAAAAGAGGGGGAAGGGGAAGGGAGAGGGGAGGTGCTGGGGGAGGGAGAGACGGTTGGAAAAGCTAAAAAGGTGGTAGGGAGGGAGAGGGGGATGGGGAGAAGCTAAGAGGAAGGCGGGGTAGGGGAAGGGACTGGAGGGGAGGGCTGAGGAAAAGCTAAAAGGGGTTGGGGGAGGGGGAAGGGGAGAGGTTAGAGATAATCTAAGAGAGGCTAAGAGACGGAGATGGGGAAAAGCTGACGGCATGGAGGAGGATGGATGGGGTAGTAGAAGAGGTGGTTATGAGGTGGGGCAAGCTGAAGGAGGGGGGAGGAAGTGAGGGAAGGGGTGAAGAAGTTGAGGGGTTGTGGGGGAAGGGGGTGATGCTAAGGAAGAGCTAAATAGGGAGAGGAGGAGAGGAGGGGGCCAAAAGTTGAGGGGGGCTAGGTAGGTAGGAAGGGGGCATGGTGGGGTCGTGATGAGGGTAGTTCGTCTTTCTCGCTCTCAATCTATCTATTTATCTATCTGTCTATCTCTTTATCTCTATCCCTATCTCTCTATATCTATCTCTCTATCTCTCTCCCTATCTCTCTATATCTATCTCTCTATCTCTATCCCTATCTCTCTATATCTATCTCTCTATCTCTATCCCTATCTCTCTATATCTATCTCTCTATCTCTATCCCTCTCTCTCCCTCGTCGTTATTCCTTACTTTCCTCCATCTTATTTCCACTT
>NW_020868663.1:83055-93055 GCF_003789085.1 Penaeus vannamei
CCGCCCTTGCTTCCTCTCTTCCTCCCCTCCATCATTAACATTCCTCGGCGAGGGTTGTGATAGGCCCTCGTTGCGCGCCGCCATTGTCATTCCATAATTACTTCCTTCAGCCAAGAGGCGCCCCAACATACCTGGCTGAGTCCCAATAGGTGCGCCCACCCACGATGATGTCCTCCCCCCCCTCCTCCTACTCCTCCTACTCCTCCTCCTCGTATTCCTCCTTCTTCACGTGTTCCTCCTCCTCCTCCTCGTACTTCTCCTCCTCCTGTATCCCCTCTTCCTCCTCTTCCCCCTTTTCTTCTTCTTCTTCTCTTGCTCCTTCTCTTTCTCATTCTTTTCCTCTCCTCCTTTTCTTCTTTTCTTCTTCTCCTCCTCCTCCTCCTCCTTCTTCTTCTTCTTTCTTCTTCTTTTCTTCTTCTTCTTCCTTCTTCTTCTTTCTTCTTCTTCTTCTCCTCCTCCTCCTCCTCCTCCTCCTCCTCTTTCTCTCTCTCCTCCTCCTCCTTCTTCTTCTTCTTTTTCTTCTTGTTCTTATTCTTTTCCTTTTTCTTTTTCTTCCTCCTCCCTCTCCTTTTTTTTCTTCTTCTTCTCTTCCTCCTTCTCCTTCTCCTCTTCTTCTTCTTTTTCTTATTCCTCCACCTCTTCCTTCTTATTCTCTTCCTCCTCCGCCGCCGAGTTTCTCCTCCTCCTCCTCCCCTTTTTTTATTCATCTTTTCCTCTTCCTCCTCCTCTTATATCCTCTCCTCCTCCATATCCTCCTCCTCCTCCTCCTCCTCTAAGATCCCCTCCTTTCCCTCGATGTCTGTCTCTTCACTCGCCCCGTGCTCTTCCCCCAGGTAGTCATCAGAGGAGCAGGTGTCCCAGTACTCCAGGTGCACTCATATACTGCCCTTTATTAGTAAAGGATGAATACCGGAGAGAGAGAGGGAGAGAGAGAGAGAGAGAGAGAGAGAGAGAGAGAGAGAGAAGAGAGAGAAGAGAGAGAGAGAGAGAGAGAGAGAGAGAGGAGAGAGAGAGAGGGAGGGAGGAAGGGGAGGGAGGGGAGAGAGAGAGGGAGAAAGAGAGAGAGAGAGAATGTGTGAGAGAGAGAAAATGTGAGAGAGAGATAATATGAGAGAAAATGAGAATGCGAGCGAAAAGAGAAAGAAGAGCGAGTGAGCGAGCGAGCGAGCACGTGCGCTGTCTTTCCCCGGCGTGCACCGAGCAGCCCGCCCGTCGCCCCCCGCCCCTCCCCGCCGCCGTGAAAGTGCTTGATGGAGGCCCAGGCACAAAGGTACGGAAGCTGCACCTGCCTCCCGAAGGGGTCCTTCCGAGGCCTAAGTAGGACGCTCCTCCGAGAGTCCGCCCCGGGGCACATTAGGACAAGGGGCGTCATTTGAAGAAACCTTTTCAACAGCACTTCCAGAATCTTGTTTACGCTTGGAGGGGCCGACGGGCGTGGAGCTGCCGCCCCGCTTTGTAGAGCAGCAAAGAAAAGGTTATTTTTACCTAAGTCTAAAGGGGTAGATTAACGTTGTTTGAACAGCATTGTGTGATGCCCCCCTTCGCAGTTCTCTCTCGTGTCTTTTTGTGTATTTACGATAGGACTGAGCTCGGGCGAATGAATGTCTGTATGTGCTTAATGTCTGTGTGTGTATGTTTGTCTGTGAGGTTGTGTGTGTGTGTGTGCGCATGCCTCTTGAGTGTGTACATATGCGTGTGTGATTGTCTGACTTGTGTACTGAATCGCCATTTCATCTTGAAGAATTGTGAATTTTGTAAAAGTCTCTTCGTAGGCTGTTAAATCGACAATGTTTCAAGGGCGCGTTTTGAGGTCGGTGGGCGGGAGAGTTGCTGGTAGAGGGGACCGTGGGCGGAGGGACTGTGGGCGGCGGGACTGGGGCGTCGGGGATGTGAGGGATGATGGAGAAGAGAGAGGGGGAGGGAAGGGAGGCATCAAGAAGAAAGGCTGAAATATTTCAAATGAAATGCGGAAGAAAGAAGGATAAGGATGATAGATAAATAGAGTGGGAGAGAGGAGAGAGAGAGAGAGAGAGAGAAGAGAGAGAGAGAGAGAGAGAGAGAGAGAGAGAGAGGAGAGAGAAGAGAGAGAGAGAGAGAGAGAGAGAGAGAGAGAAAGAAAGAGAGAAAGAGAGAAAGAAAGAGAGAGAGAGAGAGAGAGAAAGAGAGAGAGAGAGAGAGGAGAGAAGAGAAAGGATCCGGCTATAGAGAAGGTTTATATAAAGGAGGAGAGAGAGAAATGAAGTAATTTAGAGGGAGGAAAAATAATGACAACGGGACGAAAATGAATAGGAGGGGAAGAGGAGAAATAAGAGAGAAGAAACAGAGGAAGAGTAACGGCAATTGCACTATCTTATTTACATTAATGTCTGTCAAACGAGGAGATAGGGAGATGAAGGAATAAAAGTGAACATAGAGCATAAAAAAGGATGATGAAACGAAAGGCAAGTAGAAGGTGAAGGAGATGGAGAAGAAGAGAAGAGAACGAAGAAGAAGAAGAGAAGAAGAGGAGAGAAGAGAGAGAAGAAAAGAGAAGAAGGGAAGGAAAGGAAGAAGAAGAGGAGAGGAGAAGAGAGAAGAAGAGGGAAGGAGGAAGAAGAAGACGAACGATTATGAAACTGTAGAGGGAAGGAAGGGGAGAGAGAGTGAGAGAAAGATAGAGAGAGAGAAAGAGGAAAGAGAGAGAGAGAGGCAAGACGTGATGAAAACCTTCGGACTACTAATGATGCTAAGTGATGAAAGGGTGCAAGATAAGTAAGTAAAGACGGGAGAGGGGAAACGGGCGGTAAAGAGGGGCAAAGTACGAGGGGAGGCTTGGAGACCCCTTTGTTAGTGGAGTGAGGAATGGAAGTGTTATTTAAACGATTCCTCAGGCGACGAAAGCATTGATTTGCCTTGTAATTTGGAGATACACGGGGGGAGGAGGGGGAGAGAAGGGGGAAGGAAAGGAAAGGGAGAGGACTAAGGGGAAAGGGGAGAGGAAAGAGGGTGAAAAGGAAGGGGGAAAGGGAGACGCAAGGGAAGGGAAGGAAGGGAGAAGGGGGAAAGGGGAGGCGGAAAGGAAGGGGGAGAAGGAAGGGAGGGGAAGGAATTGGGAGAAGGGGGAAAGGGGGACGGCGAGGGAGGGGGAAGGAGGTGCGGCAAGCTGGATGGAAGAGAAGATGAAAGGAAGGAGGAAGAGGAAAAGGAAGTTGGAAAAGGGAGACTGGGAGGACAAGAGGAAGGGGGGGAGGAAAGGGAAAGAGGAAATACGCAAAGGGAGGGGTTAAGGAATGGAAAGGAGAGGAGAGGGGAAAAAGGGAAAGAAGAAGGGAGGGAGGGAAAGAGAAAGGAAGGGAGAAAGGGAAAGGGTAGGACGGAATTGAGGGAAGGGAAGGGGAGGGAGACGGGGAGAAGAGGACGGCAAGGGAAGGAGCTGAAGGAGGAGAGATGGAGGGAGGGGAAGAGGACAGACGAGAAGGGAAAGAAGGGGGAAGGAGGATGGAAAGGGAAACCGCGTAAGAGAAGAAAAAAATAGGGGAAAGGAGGGAATGAGAGGAGGAAGGAGGGGAAGGAGAGACAGAAGTATGAAAGGAAGGGGAGGGGAGGAAGGGAGAAAAGGAGAGACAGAGAAGAAGGGAGGGGGAGGAAGAGGAAAGATGAGAGAGGGATAGAAAGAGAGAGATATGAAATATTTAACACAATGACATTCATTGCCATGTGTGTTGGCCTTGTTGAAACCGACTTTTTAATCGCAGCCAGAGTGAATTTCGTTCAAGGTATCCTAGCACTCCGCCCCATATCTTCGCATCGGCCGCCCCCGCCCCCCTCAAGAAAAAGAAAAAGAAAAAAAAAAATAAATAAGAGAAAGGAAAAAAACGTAGGGAAAAAAGGTGGAGAGCAAGAATGGCCGGACTCATCTCCTGCTCTCGAGTTTTCCAGACTCACCTTCCCCTGTCAGGAGGCGCCGCCCTAGCGAGGCATTGTCTGGAGGCAGCGTGGCGTGAGGCGCTGGAGGCCGGGCACGCACCGTGACGGACGCCGCCGGATATGGGCGCGGGGCCTCTCGGCGTCCCTGGAACCGCGGGCTTTCGGCCGGAGATTGAAGCAGGAGGGCGGCCGGTCCTTCGCCGCGCGGCCTACGGACCTCATGCCTCTCTCTGCCTTTTTTAGTCGCTTGTTCGTTTCTTTTTATTCCATCCGTTTACTTTTATTAAGGTACAGCGAGCGATTTTCGTTTTCTTTCTTGTATGTGGTGTATGCAGTACCGGTTCGCACACGTTTCGGTAAACTCTACGGACCGTTTCGCCCGCTTTGGACAATTCGTGATTTTCTTTTTTTTCGATTTGGTTCCGTTGCGTTACGTACAACTCGCCATAGTTTTGAATCGGTTTTGAATCGCATTTTTAGTATATCTTCACTTACGATGTATGTGTAAACCATTTCGAATCTTGCTTTTAATAATACCTTTTCAAATACTGTAGAATTCAGCGATTGTTATCTTTTATGCTGTTTTTTGCATCGAATCATAATACCTTCCCTTTGCCCAGAAAATTAACCCCGCTTTCCTAAAATTCGTACACGAGGTCTTTTAATAACAATTTTCTTTACCAACCTCAAAGCCTTGTTAGTGTTGCCGGTTTGTTTAACCTTCCCCCTCCCCCCCCCCCTCCCCCACCTTGCCTCCCGCCCCCCCCTCCGCCTCGCATCCCTCCTTGTTTGCACTTTTCTCATTCTTTTTATTAATTTTTTGTTTATAATCTAATTTCCTAGGTGTCACTCACCAAATTTTTCTTGCTTTGAAACCCAGTGGAGTGATGGGAGCGCGTTTCCTGAGCTGGCGGGTCGGGAAGGAGAGGGAGGGAGGGAGGGAGAGAGAGAGAGAAAAAGGGAGAAAGAAGGAGAAAGAGAAAGAGATAGAAGGATGCGGATGATATATTGCACACACTTATATACATACATACATACATATATATATATATACATATATATATATATATATATATATATATATATATATATATATAGTATATATATATATATATATATATATATATATATATATTATATATATATGTAATATATGTATATATCGCGTAGTATATATATTATATAGATATTATATATATATATATACTATCTCTCATATATATATATATATATATATATTATATGTGGTGTATGTATGTGTGTGGTGTGTGTGGTGTGTGTGTGTGTGTGTGGTGTGTGTGTGTGTGTGTGGTGTGTTGTGTGTGTGTGTGTGTGTGTGTAGTTGTGTGTGTTGTGTGTGTGTGTGTAGACATGTATATGTGTATATATATATTTATTTGTATGTTTATATATGTACACACACACACACCAACACACACAACAATATATATTATATATATATATATATAATTATATATATGTATATATGTACATATATATATATATATATATATATATATATATTATGTATATATATATACATATATATATATATATATATATAATAGTATATATATATATATTATATATATGTATGTATGTATATGTATATGTATATTATTATATGCGACACGTATATGATATTATATATATATATATGTATATATATTATATGTATATATATAATGTGTATATATTATGTGTATATATATGTACGTATATATATATATATATATATATATATTATATACCGTATCTCGGCTAGTATATATATATTGTTGTGTGTGATGTGTGTGTTGTGTTGTGTGTGTGTTTGTGTGTGTGTGTGTGTGTGTGTGTCGTGTGTGTTTGTGTTGTGTGTGTGTGTGTGTGTGTGTGTGTGTGTGTGTGGTGTGGTGTTGTGTTGTGTGCGTGTGTGTGGTTTGTTGTGTGTGTTGTGTTATGTGTGTGTGTTTGTGTGTGTGTGTGTGTGTATGTGTGTGTGTGTTTTGTGTGCATGGTGTGTGTGTGTGTGTGCTGTGTGTGTGTGTGCGCGTGTGCGAGCGTGTGTATATGTAGGTAGGATTGAACGTATTTCACTAACGTATAAATTCAACATTTCGTACGGTTCGGCTTCCTGTTTTTATCTCTCTCCGAATCCCAGCGATATAATTAATCTCCGCTTAACCTCACCTGGAGTCGCAGCCGGACGCGGGAACGGCTTGAGGGAAGAACTTCCTATTAATTTATTTATCTATTTATCTATTGCTTTCTTTGTTATAAGGCGAGTACTTGTAATACTGGTCCTGACTGATGGGAAAGTTAATCGAAGCCTCGAACAACGCATACGAATGAAGAACAACATGGGTATAAATGCTACCTTTATTTTCGCCACGTGGCACAAATTACCGTCGGCGATTACCGTAAATCTTACACATTATTGCACGAGAGGATTTGCAAGTGATTTCCGCGGGGATATAAACAAGAAAACGAAAGTTGCGCGCCACGAGGACCGGCCACGAATGCAGCGCGATCCGGGTGTGTTCGATCGGCTTCGTTCTGTCTCGTTGTCTTGGCTTCGGAGCGACCTTGGCTTGGGTGGTCCGGGGCTTTACTTGTACGTTTGAAAGCTTTTGTTTGTCGGGGTTTGGTGGTTTTTAACGAGTTTTAACGCATTTAGATTTTAACGAATGTGTTTAAAATCTAAATTCAAATTTTAACGAACGCCTAATGAAATTTTAACGAATACGTATTCAAATTTGGAGGGATGCCTATTCAAATTCGCCGTAGTTGGTTAAGTAAGCTTTCATAAGTGGCGATACACAATGAAACATTCCCATGTATATAATGCATGCTATCTACCTACCTACCTACATACATACATACATACATACATACATACATACATACATACATACATACATTCATACATCATAAACACATCATACATACATCATACATACACCATTCATAAATCATACATACATCATATATACATCATACATATATACCTGCATACATACATATTTACATATATGCACACACAAACACACACACATGCGTGTATCCCTACGTACGTATACAGACTATATATGTACATCTAACTAGAAACCTGATTTATATACCATTTATTTCCCTTGAAATATACAATTATCAACTGCTGAAGCAACGACATGATTATGAATCACTGATAACAAATACGTGTCATTAGTTTGCATGTTGATTGTGACACTAAAAGACTTTTTTCCCCCAAACATTTAAATGCACAAAAGGAATCCAAAGTTACAAATTAAATAATCATGAATACGTACCAGCGGCTTGTGATTTAATTATGATAATAAGCGCCTATTATTTTCGAAGCGTAATACGTCCCCATCCCTCCCCCCCCCCCACCCCCTCACCCCTCACCCAAAAAAAGGAAAAATAAAAAAAAGAAAATTTCGACAAAACATTACTACGGGGGATCCGAGGTGGAGTCGGAGTGATCTTGTGGTGTGATAAAACCGCATTTCGGATCTTGTTCTCCCGGTGTAAACATTCACTCCTTTTGTTTACACTTCGGTAATGCGTTTTGTGTTTGTCTGCCTCCTCCTCACCTTCCTCCTCCTCTTCTTCTTCATGTTGTACTTTTTCTTCATCTTCGTTTTCTTCTTCTTTTGTCATTTCTTTTCTTCTTCTTCTCTTTCCTCTTCTTCTTTTTCTGTATCATCATCCTCTTCTCCTTCATCTTGTTCCTCCTCCTCCTTCTTTTTCATCGTCTTTTACTCACTTCTTTTCTTCTTCTTCCTCCTCCTTATCCTCCCTCCCTTATGCCACCTCATCCTCCACTTCCTTTTCCTTCTGCCACTCCTCCTCATCTTCTTCTTCCTCTTCCTCCTTTTCTTCCTTTTCTCTTTTTTCTCTTTTTCCTCCTCGTCATCCTCTTCTTCCACTTCCTTCTATTCCAACACCCATATTTATTTTTAGTTCCCCTTCGTTTCTTTTTCCTCTTCTATGAATTTTATCCTTTATTTCCTTTCTTCATCTTCTTCCTCCCTATTTTCTCCACTTTCCCACTCACTTTCCTCTAATTTTACTCTCATCTCATCTTTTTCTTTCCTCCTTTCTTCCCTTTTCTTCCTTTTACTTACTTCTCTCGCTACTTCCCTTTCCCCTTTTCTCCTTCCCTCTGCCTTATCTCCTTCCTTCCTTCGTATATCCTTCACACTCTCTCCCTTGGCCTTCTTTCTCTTTCATCTCATTTTCTCTCTTTCCCTGCCTCATCCCCCCGTCGTTCCTCTTCTTTATTCTTTCCCTATCCTCTCCACCCTCTCTCCTCTTCACTCTGTTTCTTTCTCATTCTCTTCTTCACCTTCTGTTTTTATTTTTATGCTTCTCTCCTCTCTGGCTTCTTTTTTTCCTCCTCTCTTTCTCTCCGCTATCTCTTCCTGTCCCTCTTTCCGGTTCTCCTGTTTTCTCTTTCTCCTTTCCTTCTCCGCACCCCGATTTTCTCTCTCTATCCCTCCTCTGCCCTCCTCCTTCCTTCTTCCTGATGTCCCTCCTCCCTCTCCCTCCTCCCTCCCATTTCTTACTCTCCATCCCCCCCTTCCCTTCCTCCTGATGTCCCTCTCTCCCTCCTCCTTCCTCCTTCCTCCCTCCTCCCTCCCTCTCATCTTACTCCCCCCCCTCTCCCTCCCCTCTGCACCGAGATTTGCCCAGGTGTGTCGCGTTGACCAGGTGGCCACGGTGTGCACACATCACAAATCTTCTTTATCCATGTTTTCCGCAAGTTTGACTCTTATCTCCTTTTGGATTAGGGTCGACGTTGCTCTGTCGGTTTACCTTGTTCCAAGCAGGCAAGGGAATCTCGCTCTTATTTATCTGAGGTCTTAAGGTCGAGTTTCGGTCCTTCTCTCATCCTGAATAATTTGTATTGAGGGTTAATCCGGTGATATAAAAAAAATGTTGACCAGGAAGGTGTTGGTGCGAAATAAGCTTGGTTTAGATCAGTAAATTCTGGATTTCGTAAGCTGGCTTTGAGATAGTCGGATTGCAGCGGGGGGAGGGGGGGGAGGTGACGAGGTAAGGAGGGAGGGAGGGAGGGAGGTAACGAGGTAAGGAAGGAAGGGATGGAGGAGGAAGGAAGTAAGGGAGGGAGGGAGGAAGGAAGGAAGTGAGGGAGGGAGGGAGGGAGTTGGGATGGAGGGAGGAGGGAAGAAGGAGGAAGGAGGGAGGAAGGAAGTAAGGGAAGGAGGAGGAAGGATAGGTGTGGGAAGGAGATGGGGAGGGAGAGAGGAAAGGTAAGAAGGGAGAGAGGGATAGATGGAGGGAAGGAAGAAGGAAGAGAGAGATAGATAGATGGAAGAAGGAAGGAAGGGAGAGAAGGATAGATGGAGAGGGAGGTAGGGAGGGAGATAGATAGATGGGGAAAGGAGGAAGAGACTTAGAAAGAGAGGAAGCAAGGGGAATTGAAAGGGAGAGAGGGAACAGGGTGGAAGGAAAAGAGGGATAGATAGAGGGAGGGGTGAAGGTAGAAAGGGGGAGAGGTAGGAGGGAGGGGGGAGGGAGGGAGGGCTGTAGCGAGATGTCCACGGCCTTTTCTTTGTTGGTCTTTGCTCCGGTGACACAAGGTGTAGTGTACAGCCCGCCCCTCCGCGCCCTTTGTTTGCGGCCGGAACACGGGTTGGTGCGTCCCCTGTGCCAACACCTGGACACTGGTCGCGCTGCGGGCTAACGGGAAGGAGTACACGTGTACGCAGTAATAAATACATGTGTTTGGACATCATAGATGTACTCTCACTTGACCTCTCCCACGGATACAGATGCACACACTACCGTGTATATGTGTACTCACAGGCGCATGCATTCATATGTAAGCATCCAGCATGTACACACAAAATATATACTCACACATACGCACTCTGAGTTCCACGCTCTTCCACCCAACAAACACACAAAAAAAGAATAAATAACATGAGATAAACAAAACACATATACCTGTGGAGGGTTGGTAGGGAAGGGGGAGGGGGTGGGGGATGCTGATCCTCGATAAATTCCATGAATGAACAACTTAATTGCTCATATATTTACTACGTATCACTTTGGCCTCTTAATCTTGTCAGGTTCCTTGAGAGTG
>NW_020868663.1:98055-103055 GCF_003789085.1 Penaeus vannamei
TAGGGTGGACCTCCTTAGGGTGGACTTTCCTAGGGTGGACCTCCTTAGGGTGGACCTGTTTAGGGTGGACCTCCTAGAGTGGACTTAGGGTGGACTTTCTTAAGGTGGACATCCTTAGGGAGTATAAGAAATAGAACCATGCAAAGGATGTATGGAGAGGAAGGGCGTAGAAAGGTGGAAGCTTGGGAGAGAGAGAGAGTGAGAGTGAGTGAATGAGAGAGAAAGAGAAAGAAAGAAAGAGAGAGAGAGAGAGAGAGAGAACGAAAACTAACGAAAGGAGAGAATGAAGCGAACGAACACAGAATTAAAAACAAAGAGAATCTTACTTTTTTTTATACACATCCTCCAAAGATACATATCCAGCCACACGATATCACTTAGGAGGGACATCTTTCTTGGTTTTTATTCGCACGTTACACTGTCTTTGCATTATCGAAAACACGTGTTGATAATTGGGGAGACAACGTTTTATTTGCAGATTTAGAAGAGAGGGAAAAGGCAGAGGAATATGGGAGAGAGGGAGGGGAGGGAAAGGGGAAGGGGGAAATATTTAGATGAAAATCGGGATTAGAATAGCGAGAGAGAGGTGGAGAGAAAGGGGGCGACGGAGAGAGAGAAAGCGAGATGGAGAAAGAGACAGGGAAAGGGAGTGGAAAAGGAAAGGAACGGGGAAGGAAAAATGGAAGACAAAGAAAGAGAGAGAAAAAAAGAGAGAGCGTCAATCGAAGAGAGAGTGATAAAGAGAAAAGAAAAATTTTCCCTTCGTCCAAATCCTCACACAGCGCGACCTAAACTGCCCCTCCCCCCCCCCAAAAAAAAAAGAGGTGGGGGGGGAGCTCATCGGGTTGAGTCAACGCTCACGACCGAGAGTGACCGAAACGCCTAGAACAATGTTAGCTGAATCGATGGGGTTGACATCAAGGTATTTACTCGCTAAAACAAAGAAAAGAAAAAAACACGCACACACACGTGCACGCACATATATATAGAAAGAGAGAGAGAGAAAGAAAGAGGAGAGAGAAAGAAAAGAAAGAGAAGGAGAGAGTGACTGAGAGAGGAAAGAGAAAGAGAGAGAAGAGAGACAGACAGACAGAGAGGAAAAGAAAGCGACAGATGGAATCGGTGTGTAACACAAGGCGGCAACAGGTGTATTACAGAGGTAAACAAAGGGTCGGGGGATTAAGTTGAGGGGGAGGAAGAGAGAAGAAGGGGAAGGGGATGATGAAGGAAAGCGAAGAGAGAAGGATTAGGAGTAATCGGAGACAATTTGTGATTGTCATTCAGGAAATAATGGAAAATGATTAGAGGAAACAAGGAAAGGCGTGATAGTAAGGGGAAAAAGAGAGTGAAAAGAAGGAATCTAGGGATAGAGACAGGGAGGACTAGAGGAGTGTGAGAGAGGGAGGGTGGGAAAAGAGAGAGAGAAATAGACAGAGACAGAGACAGACAGACACGCAACTGCTGATACAGAACCAACAGGAAAAAAGAGACAGAAAGAGAGAGAGAGGCAGTGGGAGACAAGGGAGAGGAGGGAGATGGGAGGAGAGGAGTGGGCGAGGAGAGAGGACGAGGTAAGCCCACTAAGGGAGTCAGACTCACGTGCAGGACTGATCACCCCGCTCCTTATCCTTAGCTTCCTTGTACGTGCAGGATCTGCCTTGTGTCCTTCCCTACTGGCTTATCCCCTTCTCCCTCTCTCGCCCGACCTTCTCGCTTTTTCTCCGCTCCTTCTCTTCTTTCTGCTCTTATTTCTTTCCGCCACTTCCCTCTTTCCTCCCCTTTTGCTTTCCTCTTTGCCCTTTCCCTCTTTCTCCCTCCCCCTTCTCTTTCCTTTCCTCCGCTCCTCTCATCTCCCCGACCCCCTTCTCCCTTCCTCTCCTCCCCTTCCCTCTCCTTTCTACCCTTCTACCTTCCTCTTTAATCTCCTTCTTCCCAAGTCCATTTCTTCCCTTTTTTATAGCCTTCATTTGTATACACTTTCCCGGAAGAAAGATTTCTAAGTATTATTATTATTACTATTTATTGCGACGATATCTCTTGTTATCTTCTCTCTCTTTTCTCATCTTCGTATTTGCTCTCCATCTCTTTCGTATCTCCCTTCGATCTTGTCCTTGTACTTTCTGCGCGAGGGGAGGGAGGAGGGAGGAGGGAGGGAGGGACGGAGGGACGGAGGAGGGAAAGAGAGAGAGAGGATGAGAGGAGGAGGGAGAGAGAGAGAGGGGTGAGGGGGAGAGAGGGAGGGAGAAATGGAGAGAAGAGAAAGGGAGAGGAGAGAGAGAGAGAAGAGAGAGAGAGAGAGAGAGAGAGAGAGAGAGAGAGAGAGAGAGAGAAGAGAGAGAGAGGGAGGGAGAAGGAGAGAGAGAAAGAGAGTAAGAGAGAGAGAGAGAAGAGAGAAAGCACCTAAAAAAATAAGATGAGACGCGACGCGATGACCGTGATTCCTCCTGGTGGCCTTGCAATAAAGTGCGAATCAGCAGTTGATCGAAGCTATTGCAAAGTTAGGCCGGAGGCAGAGGCGCGGGGCTGAGAGATCTAATATTGTGCGTGTTTGTCAGGGGGGGGGAGAGGAGGGAGGGGGTGTTGCGAGAGTCAGGTCGTGTCGAGTGTCATAGGTGTCATGTGTCAAGTTGTCAAGGTGTCTTGTGCGTGACTGAAGTTGCGTAGAGTGTTATGGGTTCTGTCGTGTCAAGTGCTATGCGTCAAGGTATTTTGTGCCATGACTAAAAAATGCAGTGTCTAAGGTGTGTCGAGTATACATGCATATTATACATACATACATACATATAATATATATATAATATATATATATATATATATACATATACATATATACATATATACATATATACATATATACATATATATATATATATATATATATATATATATATATATATATATATATATATATATATATATATACATAATACATGCATATAATATATATATATATATATATATATATATATAGTGTGTGTGTGGTGTGTGTGTGTGTGTATGTGTGTGTGCGCGCGCGCCGCGTGTGTGTGTGTGTGTTATACCTTATCTTATAAAAAATCTTTATAGTTGTCTTATGCCAGTGTGTGTGTGTGTGCATGTGTGTGCTAGTGTGCGTGCGTGTGTATGTGTGTTGTGTGTGTGTGTTGTTTGTGTGTTGTTTTGTGGCGTGCGTGCTTGTGCGTGTGTGTATTGTGTGTGCGTGTGCGTGTGTGTGTGTGTTTTTTACGTACTAAATCACCCGACGTTGCCAAGAGAAAGGAGAAATAATGATGATGATGATTATACTCACATCATCTTCAGATTCCTTCGGAGTTGAAAACAATTCACTTTGGCTCGGTTGGATTATCCCCGCTTCGCAAGCTTCATTAGACCCAGTGGAAGATAGGATTCGTTAGGCAATTCGAGTCCATATCCCTTCGCTTGAGATCTAGCCCTGTGTGTTGTCGCTAGAGAGACGCGATTTTTTCTTCATTTGTTTTCCTTATCACACACGCACACGCACGCACGCACGCACGCACGCACGCACGCACGCACGCACCACGCACGCACGCACGCACGCACGCACGCACACGCACACACACAACACACACACACACACACCACACACACACACACAACACACACACACACACACACACACACACACACACACACACACACACACCACACACACAGGGGTACCGCCCCCTCCGTCCACTTGGGCTAATTACCGAAAGTGCGGATAAATGCGAGGGTCGAAGGCGGCGGCGTCTCGCTCCGCCTCGGGGAAAGGGAAAAGGTGGAGAAAACGAAATGCAGTTGAGTTTCGTTTTTTTTTTTTTTTCTTCTTCCTTTTTTTTAAGGGAGGTAACTTTGAAGACGTCATTTATTCGTAACTTTTGATGGATAAGTGTCTGTTGTAATGTTAACTTGGGCTATAGTAGGGAGTTTAGATCAAAAAGTTTCAATTATGATAAAGCATAGGGTGACGAGAAGTAGAATTTCAGACCTGGTACAACTGAGGTAGCAACGCCTTGCAACACCGCCGCCATCACCCTTGGACCCCCTTCCTCCTCCCTCCTTCAACCCCTACCTTCCACCCCCACCCTCCCTCCCTCTCTCGTTCCCTCACCCCCTCCCTCCTTCCTTCCTCCCTCCCCCACCCCCTCCTCCCCAGGCCAACGGTCGGTTAGTCTCCGGACGTGTGATATAAATGCGTCCAGCCGATTTTACCTGAGTTCCTCATTCATTCCGAGAGAACGCCCACGGTGAGCGAAAGGGAAAGAGGGGCCTTGTGGGGAGTGACGAGGGACAAGGGAACGGGGAAGAAGGAGAGGAGAGGGAGAGAGGGAGAGAATGGTGAAAGGCTTGCAGTGCCGTCGATGAGAGTGCAAAGGGTAATGTAGGGGAAGCTTGAAAAAAAAAAAAAAAAGAGAGAGAGAGAGAGAGAGAAACAGGAAAAAAAAGAAAAGAATGAAAACGCCAGAGACTAGAAAAGGAGTGAAGAGAGACTGAAAGATAAAAGGGTGGCAAAAGGTGATCAATCACCCGGTTCTGCGTCTTATCTGGAAAAAAAAAGACAGATAAAGCTTATGCGTTCCCAGTATTCATTTTATTTTCCTCTAGGATTCTACTTCAGAATCAGGAACGTTACATTTTTACGTTTCTGACTCATAATACAAATCTATAGACGTTTATCATTTATTCCTATGATTCTTGTCAATATTTCTTTGATAGTGATAACGACAATTTTGTTAATACTGCCATTATCATTTTGACTGATTATTATTATTATTATATATAGGTAGTTCTTCTTACTATTTCCATTACTATTGTCGTTATAACTGTTATCATAATTGCTATTGTTATGGTTTTAATGGTAGTCTTAGAAATATAGCTATATCAATGTTGTCGCTATATATATATATATATATATATATATATATATATATATATATATATATATATATATATATATATAGCATCTAAACAGAACCAAGTAAAAACTATTACATAATGGC
>NW_020868663.1:110555-112832 GCF_003789085.1 Penaeus vannamei
CACGAAAGCAGGGGTCAACCTGGCCAAACGCCCGCGCCCTGAATTCCCCGAGAGACAGCAGGGCCTCTTCTCGCAAGGGCTGGCCTGGCCTTCGCGGTCGGGGGCGCCGCTGCATTCGTAGTCGCGCCTCTGGACTGTGTTTCGCTCCGGCGCCCCGGCCAGGGAGCCTCTTTCGCTAGCTTTCTGCCGATGCAAGAGGATTTCTTAGTCTTCCATACTCGGGTCCCACTCTTCAAGAAAAAAAATCACTTTGTGTAGGCGTGGACACAGCAGCGACGCAGCCGGACACACACACACACACACTACACACACACACACACACACACACACACACACACACACACACACACACACACACACACACACACACACACACACACACACACACACACCACACACACACACACACACACACACACACCACACTCACACACACACACACACACAGCCACACGCACACACGACACACACACACACACACACACACACACACACACACACACACACACACACACACACACACACACACAACACACACACACACACACACACACACAACACACACACACACACACACACACACACCACACACACACACACAACACACACACACACACACACACACACACACACACACACACACACACACACCAACACACATACAGAAGAGAGAGAGAGAGAGAGAGAGAGAGAGAGAGAGAGAGAGAGAGAGAGAGAGAGAGAGAGAGAGAGAGAGAGAGAGAGAGAGAGAGAGGAGAGAGAGAGAGAGAGAGAGAAGAGAGAGAGAGAGAGAGAGAGAGAGAGAGCACCTCACAGTGAGTATGAACCACTTATGTTTGCCTATACTCGTATGAGAGCATGCACGCATCGTCGCTCGTATGCGCAATGCGTGTATGTACAGGTGAATAGGTATATGTAGGCATAAATGTGCGCCAGCATACATGTATCATTGTATTCACTGTACGTTTCCATACATGTATGTACGCATGCACCGTACATACACATATCTGAGTGTATGTGCATTCTGCTATTGATAATGGGACAAGTACACAATAGGGAACAGGGCATAAAAGCCGAGAGAATGGGTAGACAGTCGACAAAGGGCGAGGGGAAAAAATAAAGGTAGGAGAGGGAAGGAGAGCATGAAAGAGAGACGAGGGGCGGAGTGAGACTCTTCCTACCTGAGTAGTTCCCCTCATCAGCGCCCCTTCACCTGCCCTCTGATCTTAATGAGTCCATTCAAACTGCGCGACGCTCTGTCCTCCCCTCGTCCTCCTCTTGTCCTCCTGTCATTCTGCTTTTTTTCTGCTGTCATCTGGCGTCTGCTGCTGCTGCTCCTCCTCCTACTCTTGTGCCTCTTTCTCCTCCTCCTCTTCATCCGAGTCTTCTCTTTCCACTTTCACTTCCACTTCTATTTCCATTTCCACTTCCTCCTCCTCTTCCATTTCTTCCTCTTCTTCTCCACTTCTACTCCTCCTGCTCCTCTTCTTCTTCTTCGTCTTTCTTTTTCATTCCTCCGCCTCTTCCATTTCTCCTTTTTCCTCATTCCAAATTCCACTTCCTCTTTCTTTTCCCTTCTTCTTCTTCCTCTTCTCCTACTCCTCCTCCTCCTTCCTCTCTCCCCCTTCTTCTTCTTTCTCTCCTCCTCATCTTCTCCTCCTTCCTCCTCCTCCTCCTCCTCCCCCCTCTCTTCTTTTTCCTCTCCCTCTTCATCTTCTTTCTCTCCTCCTCATCCTCCTCTCCTCCTCCCCCTCCCACCTTCCACCTCCTCCCCTCTCTTCTTCTTCCCCTCCCCCTCTCTCTGTCTTCTCTCTCCTTCTCTCCTCTCCCTCCTCCTCCCCATCCTAGCCTCCTCCTCCTCCTCCTCCTCCTCCTCCTCCTTCCTCCTCCTTCCTCTACTTCTTTTTCCTCCTCCTCCCCCCTCTTTTCCTCCCCTCCTCCTCCTCCTCCTTTCCCTATACCATCATCATGTTCAATCATTCAACATTGTACTTCCTCGTCATCACTTGCTGTTTGTGTTTCTTCTCGTTCAAAAATCGTAAATGATATAATTCACGTATTCATTTTGTTTTTTGTCGAACCATTGGTAAGCAATAAAAGTTGACACGAATAAAGTTACAACTTGCTTAGACTTTCCGCCTTATAGTATTTACGATGAGCCCATAGCACCATCTGACATCACATGTCATCAGGTTTATGGTGCCATTAGTCCATTTGTGATGTCACATTATATATTAAGATCGCCCCGTTCGATTTTCCTCCATATTTCCCTCTTCA
>NW_020868663.1:116002-123502 GCF_003789085.1 Penaeus vannamei
GGAGGACATCGAAGTAGGAGGATAGAGACGTGATAGAGAAGGTAGGAAGGGTCAGAGGGAGCAATGAGGCTGTTGAAGCAAGGAAGCAAGAAGTTCAAGTGGAATAGACGGTTGTTGCCCCGCGTGAATGGCGAGAGAAGGGTCGGTAAACTTGTTAGTTTGGAGAGAAAACAGAATCAAAATGCCTTATGTAAAATATGGAAGGTAAGGGGCAGAGAGACCGAACAATGCATCGGGGTGAATAGAGCACGAACGTGGATAAAGGGGAATTAAAGGGTTGATAAAACGGGAGTAAAAAAATAAAAGGGGAAGATCGTGCCCTTTGTGAGGTTATCTCCTCGAGAGGCCGAGGGCGAGCCGCTCCTCGTACCTGCTCGTTCGCCCTCCGCCCCCCCCCCCTCGTTCCCCTCATCATTTAATGGTTCCACTCCGCTAATGGGTATCAGGATGCGCCCTTTAACCCATTAGAGAGACGGCTGCAGTGTCGGGACCGGGATAAAGGGCGGCCTGGAGTTGAATATTTCCCTGGATATTGTAGAGGAATCCAACTCCCGCGCCGTCGATGAAGGCCCAGGCGGTGGGCGGCCGCCTCCCCCGCGCCGGGCCTCGGCCTTCGCTTTAGCTTGGGACTTGCTTTATACATATATATATATATATATATATATATATATATATATATATTATATATATATATATATATATATATTATATATATATATATATATATATATATAGTATATATATATATATATATATATATATATGTATGATAAATATATATTATTATATATATATATATATTATATATGTGTGTGTGTGTGTGTGTGTGTGTGTGTGTGTGTGTATATATAATATATATATGATGCATATATATATATATATATATATATATATATATGTATATATATATATTATATATATATATAATATAATATATATATATATATATATATATATATATATATATATATATATACATATATATATATATATATCGCATATATGTGTGTGTGTGAATGTATGTGTTTATTCATTTATTTAGCTTTACGAGTAAACGAAGAAACCTTTTCCTTCATTTCGAGTGCTGCAGAAACACCGACTGGTTCCACGTACACTAATGTATGGCTGTATGAGGCAGACCCTCCCGTGCACTCGGCGCTTGGAGCTCTGGCCCCTTCCTCGCTCTCGCGTACTGAGCCATCAGTAATTACAATGGGATGTACAATGTACAGAGACCTCGGGCTGCCTCCCCTTCCTCCCCCTCCCCCTCCCTCACCCTTACCTGTAACACCCTCTCCCCTCTCCCTCCCCCCCCCTTGCCCCTCCCTCTCCTAAGTACAAAGACGACACCTCTTACGGCCGAAGTGCATTCATGCCGTAGGGGAGAGTGTTGAGAGGGGAAGAGAGGGGAAGAAAAAGAGAGAGAGAGTGAGGGAGGTACGATGATTATGAGAATTGGGAGAAAGGGTAAAAAAAGAGAAAAGAAGACAGGTAAGTATAAGAAATATAAAGAAATGTATATATAAAGAGGAAAAACGGGGGAGGGGGAGCTGGAAATTTGAAGGAAGGGAAATTAAATTTTGTGAGATCTTAGAAGAGACGATTAAAGGAGGAAAATGATAAGTAAGATAAGAAGAGGCATGTAAATAAAAAAAAGAAATAGACATATAAAGAAAAAATGGAGAGATAAGTAAATGGAATTAATAACTAAGAGGAGGTTAAATGTTTGGACAACTTAAGGAAAACGAATGGCATGGAAAAAGTAAACAAAGAGAAAAAACGAAAGGAGAATGGAAGGAATAGATGATAAAAGAAAAGAGGGACAGTAGAAGATAAAGGCCCAAAGGGAGGACAGAAGGAGGGAAGAGAGAAGAGAAGAGGATAGACAGAGAAAGCAATGAAAGTATATCAGAAAGAAAGGGAAAAGAGAGAGGGAAAAAAAAGAAGGGAAGAATAGATTGAAGAAGAGAAGAGAGGATAAGAGGATGGGAAGCGGAAAGGAAAGAAGAGCAAGCAGAAGAGGAGGAGAAGACGCATTGCCGAAAGAGCATATCAGAGAGAGAGAAGTAAGAGATAGGCGAGAGAGGAGGAGAAGAGAAAGGGGAAGAGGAGAAGAGAAGAGTACGGACAGAGGAAGGAGAAGAGCAGAAGGAGGAGGAAGAGGAGGAGAAGGAGGAGACGCATCACTGAAAGAGCATATCAAGAGACGTCACATTTTTCCGGGGAACTGATGGCTCCTTTCACTTCTCCATTTTTTTGGTGAAAATGTAAGACGTCATTAGCATAATGCTTTCCTAATGGTGCGCACAAATGTAGACCAACAGAGGCGAACACGTGCACGCCGCTGCCGCCACTCGCCGGTGCCCTAGAGCGGAGGGAGGGGGGAGGGGGGATGGTGACCTGCCCGAGAGAACCTTGTTAAATGCTTCATGCTTAAGTAGTGTCTGCGCGCTTCGGAGTGTAATGCAACGGATCGGTATATAGGCGCGGCCGTTCTAGGAGGGTCTTAAGCCTTGAACGTGTGTGTGTGCGAGGTTCGGTGATCTTCAACAGACACTTGCAGGATATCAACACGAAAACAAAAATAACGAGAATAAAGATTTAAAAAAAAAAGCACAGGCAACGAGGAGCAAGGCAGTTCGTTGATAAATAACAGAATACGATTTTGTGAATTATGCGAGGCCTGTTCTACACGTCCTCCGTTGGGTACGTCTGTGCACGACATGCTATGAAGCGAAGGGTCAAAACTTTACCGAAATTACATGCATATATTCAACATATCAAGATAAATCCCAGTCAGATAGTTCGCCCAAAGGCTATCACGCCCGCACCCGCACGCGCGCCGCTGGGGAAACGAAGTGCCAAACCGCAAACAAAGAGACAGAAACAAAATAGATAAAAAGTTGGTTAAACGCTTCGAACCCTCGGTCCTTTCTCCCGGGGCTTCGAACACCCTGAGAGAGCGCCCGCCCACAAGTGTGACTCTGGCTTCCCCTTCGCGACGCCCGCCGACGATTCGGACGAGTCCCGTAGATGAGCGGAGGTGGTTTCGTCCTCTCGTGCACGGAGCTTCCTGCTTGCATTGTGAAGCACGACTCTCTTGGGAGCTTGTTCTCTCTCTCTCTCTCTCTCTCTCTCTCTCTCTCTCTCTCTCTCTCTCTCTCTCTCTCTCTCTTCTCTCTCTCTCTCTCTCTCTCTCTCTCTCTCTCTCTCTCTCTCTCTCTCTCTCTCTCTCTCTCCCTCTCTCTCTCTCTCTCTCTCTCTCTCTCTCTCTCTCTCTCTCTCTCTCTCTCTCTCTCTCTCTCTCTCTCTCTCTCTCTCTCTCTCTCTCTCTCTCTCTCTCTCTCTCTCTCTCTCTCTCTCTCTCTCTCTCTCTCTCTCTCTTCTCCTCTCTCTCTCTCTCTCTCCATCTCTCTCTCTCTCTCTCTCTCTCTCTCTCTCTCTCTCTCATCTCTCTCTCTCTCTCTCTCTCTCTCTCTCTCTCTCTTCTCTCTTCTCTCTCTCTCCCTCTCTCTCTCTCTCTCTCTCTCTCTCTCTCTCTCTCTATCTCTCCCTCTCTTTCTCTCTCTCCCTCTCTTTCTCTCCCTCCCTCCCCCCCCCTCTCTCTCTCTCTCTCTCTCTCTCTCTCTCTCTCTCTCTCTCTCTCTCTCTCTCTCTCTCTCTCTCTCTCTCTCTCTCTGGTGTGTGTGTGTGTGTGTGTGTGTGTCTGTCTCTCTCTTCTCTGTGTGTGTGTGTGTGTGAGGTGCTCTCTGTCTCTCTCTTTCTGTGTGTGTGTGTGTGTGTGTGTGCCTGTCTGTGTCTCTCTCTCTCTCTCTCTCTCTCTCTCTCTCTCTCTCTCTCTCTCTCTCTCTCTCTCTCTCTCTCTCTCTCTCTCTCTCTCTCTCTCTCTCTCTCTCTCTCTCTCTTTCAGTTTTTCTCTCTCCTTTTACTCGTATTGCTTCCCTTTCTTCCCCCCCCCCTTTCTCTCTCTCTTCCTTTCTCTCTCTCTCTGTCTCTTCGCATAAATACGCACATGCACACACTAGAATCCAATTATCTCGCCATTTGCAGAGACCCCTCGACGCTCGCTGACAAAATTCCGTAAAGTCTACATCAGAAACTCCCCTCACCACTTTCACCTCAGCACGAGTTAATTGCTCTTTCCCCTCGTGCTCCTCCTCAAGAGCCCTGCCTTTTTACCCCTCAGATTTCCTCAGGTGAAGTAGGCGAGGGGAGGAAGGCGGGGGAGGGGAGGGAGGGGCCTGAACAAGGGTATTACCTGGACCTTAACCGGTTTTCCTTGTCTGTATCTCCCCTCGGGGCGAGATAGACCCTGTCGAACTTCTCCCCTCGTTTTCCCCTCGCCGCCTCTTCTCCTCTCGTCCTCCCTTCCGTCCCTCACTCCCTCATTCCCCTCACTCCCTCTCTCATTCCCCTTACTCCTTACCTGAGACGTTCTTGTTCCTCGCGCTCCCCTCGGGGGGCCTCACGGATACTGAAACTGGATTTAGCCTTTTTATAGCGGCGCCTTTGTAGCCTTGTCTTTGTTTTCTGGAAGACTCTCGCCGTAAATTATTCCGATGTCTGAAGCATTTTTTCTTCTCCGTGTATTTCTTTCTCTTGGCATTTTCCGGCTTTTTCCCGCTTTTCCCAGGTGCTCGAAGCCTAATTAGAAATGCAGATTGTCTTTTTTTACGGTCGTTATGTGACATATTTTGTGAGTGGGATCCTACCTGAGAGGGGCGGCCAGGACAGGGCGACTCCGCTGCCTCCAGGAATGAGGGAATGTTTTCCTGCATCCATTTGCATCTTGTTTGTTTACGCGGGAGAAAATTGTGCCCTCGTTTACAGGGGAAAACATGCGCACACATATGCAGGTAGACGCTGGCACACGCGCACACACACACACACACACACACACACACACACACACACACACACACACACACACACACACACACACACACACACACACACACACACACACACACACACACACACACACACACACACACACACACACACACACACACACAACAACAAAAACATATATTCACATACATAAACATAGACATAAACACGTACATTCACACACGCCCACACACACGCACACCCACGCTTGCACGCAGACGCCCACAGACACACCTTCCCAGACTCACCTGCAGCGGCGCGAGGCCATAATAGAGTTACGGCGGCCATTAGCCTTGGGTGAGGGTAATCAGCTACAAACTCCGCCATCTACGCCGGATTATTACGAGTTCCGGATTACCTTGTAGAACACAGGTGAAAGTATATAACGCGGGCCGTAACAGCTGGCCATTAGGGCGCCCTTACGCAAACGAGAACAGGATAGGGAGCGGGAAGGAGAACGGAGAGGATGGGTGGAAGGGGGGAAAGGAGGAGGGAAGGAGAAGGGAGAGGATGGGGAAGGGGGAGGAAAGGAAGGAGGGAAGGAGAAGGAGAGGATGGGTGGGAAGGGGGGGAAGAAAAGGGAGAGGATGAGTGGGAAGGAGGAGGAAAGAAGGAGGAAGAGGGCGAATGAAGAAGGGAAGGATCGAGGGGAAGAGGAGAAGAGGGCGAGGGGAGGGAGAGGGAGAGGAGAGAGAGGGCGGGGAAGGAAGGGAAGGACGGAGTGGAAGATGAGAGAGAGGGCGAGGATAGGTAGAGAAGGAAGGAAGGAAGGATAAGAGGGTAGAAGGGAAGAAGAGGGAGAAGGCGAGGATGGGTGGTGAGAGAAGGAAGGGGAGGAGGGAAGGGAAGTGGAGTAGGATAGAGAGGATAGGTGGGAAGGAAAGAGGAGAGTGAGAGGAGGGAAGTGAAAGGGAGGGAGAGGCCGAGGATGGGGAGAAAAATAGACCAAGATGGGAAAAGAAAGAAAGGAAGGATAGATGAAGACCGAAAAATAGAGAAGAGAAAGAGACCGAGAAAGGAATAGCAACGGAACAAAAGGAAGAAGAGACCAAGAACAGAAAAGGAAGAGAAGAGAGACGAAACAGAGGCCAAGGAGAGCCGGAAAGGTGCGCGCGAGAGAGGAAAGAGAGAAGAGAGAGAGAGGCGCACGGGGCTCTCTCTCCCTCACGAGGAATAAAAGTAGAGTGCTGTAGCCGTTCCCCCTGGGGCATTCCCTGGACCTCCAGCCTCCCCTTATCATGCTAATCAAGGACGCTGGAGGAGAAATTAAATCTACATCTATATTAGGCGTCTTTTATCCCCAAGGAGAGCGGCCAAATGGGAACACCTTTACCTGCCTGGCCTTCGGTAACTACGTTAGAGCAGCATTACGCAGCATTACGACAGGTGAGAATGGCCAGATGCCTTCTGCAGGCGCGAGGGGAGAGGAGGAGGCGGATAATGGGAGGTGAGGGGAAGGTGATAATGGTGGATGTAGGGAAAGAATGGGTGATAATGGATGGCGGGAGGGAGATGATGAAGAAAGTCGTAAAAGGAGGGAAGGGTAGATGATGAGGGAAGGACGGGGAGGGAATGATAACGGGACAGCAGGTGGTGGTCGGTAAAAGGAAAGGGGAAGAAGAAGGAAGCAGAATAAGATGAATAAGAAGAAGACGGAAAAAGAAGGAGGAAGAAGAACAGTAATATTACTAATGATGATATTAGTGATGATAATATTGATAATAATAAAATAAATAATAATAATGATAATTATAATAATAATAATGATGATAATAATAGTAAAATATATAATAATGATAATGATAATAATGATAATGATAACGATAATAATACTAACGATAACAATAATAATAATAATGATAATAGTAATAATGATGATGATGATAATGATAAAAAGGATAAAATTAAGAGCAATAAAGAATATATCAACAGAGAATGATTGCAAACGTGTATAAAAAAGAAAGAAGCCAACAAGAAAATAAATCAAAAGGCTGATCATAAAGCTATCAATACAATGAAAAGGAAAACGGCCAGAATAAGAAATGAAAAATCTTAATTATTCGTCTGAAGAGGAACTCACGAAGGGTTCATTTTATTTTTTTATTTATTTTTTAAATTATTATTATTATTGTTATTATTATTATTATTATTATTATTATTATTTTGTGTACACGTTAATCTGTTTGTGCTTTTATTCATATTTATTCAAGTTAGAGGGACTGAATAAAATCAAAATTCAAAATTTCGTAAGAGTGGAAAATAGTTGTCATCATTTAAAGATAGACGAAGTGATCATGATAAAGGGGAGGGAAAGGTGACAGATTGATGATAATAGGGAAAAATGTTGATAAAAGAGTTTATGTGCCAGTCACTAGTTCAGGGAAATACTTGTCAAGAGAAAAAAAAAAATAGAGAGAGAAGGGAGAGAGGGAGGGAGGGGGGAAGGAGAGAAAGAGAGAGAAGGGGTGAAGGGGAGGAAGAGAGAGAGCGATAAAGACAGACAGACAGACAAACTGAGACAGAGACAGAGAGTCATCGCGAGAGTACATCAGGATTCTCTTTCTCATCTTCTCTCTTCTCTCTCTCTTCTCTTCTCTCTCTCTCTCTTCT
>NW_020868663.1:133502-146002 GCF_003789085.1 Penaeus vannamei
AAGAGGAAGAGAGAGAGAGAGAGAGTTAGGGAATGAGACAGGGGGGGTAGAGTAACAAAAAAGAAAAAGTACTCATTCGTTGGCGCAGACGTTGACAACCACCTCATTCTTCATCCCTGCGTTGTCACTAATCTTGAAATTTTACTAATACACGCAGACAAACACCAAAATATACAAGGAAAATGGAGACAGATTGATATAAAGTTAGAGACAAACAAACAGACAGACACAAGCACAGGTGCAGGCACACACGCAGTCATAGAGAAGAGAGGAAAGAAAACGAGAAACTGAAAAAAGAGAGAGAAAAAAAGAAACGGAAAATGAAACAGAGAGACACCGAGTACGGACATCCCCCCTCCCCCCTCCCCTCCCCCCCCATCCCGCCGCACCGCCACAGACGAGGCAGTGATTCGAACCAAAAGTCCGGACCGACGCCAATTACTGGGCACTTTTTCGTAACTCGCCCGTTATTACCGCTAATAGGATTTTTCGCGTTTGAACAAAGTAGAGATAGATTTGATTGGCTGCGAATTTTTGGCCGGCGTTCTTTTTTTTCCTCCCCGCGTTACCTCTGTGGTCCTGTTAGCGCCGGCCGGAAGTGTTCGATATTTCGGGCGCTCGGGAAATGTGGCGGCGATAGGAATGGCTTTGTGTGTGTGTGTGTGTGTGTGTGTGTGTGTGTGTGTGTGTGTGTGTGTGTGTGTTTGTGTGTTGTGTGTGTGTGTGTGTGTGTGTGTGTGTGTGTGTGTGTGGTGTGAGTGGGTGAGTGAGTGGGAGAGGGAGAGAGAGAGAGAGAGAGAGAGAGATACGAGAGAGAGAGAGAGAGAGATAAAGAGAGAGAGACAGAGGCAACAAATAGACAGCAGGCAGACAAAAAGATATAAATATACTTTATATGAAAAAAAAGGCCGAATACACTTTGTCTTTAAACCAGAAACGAGGAATCGATGCATTTTAGATTGCAACTGAGGAAGATAAAGTTGACGAAAGTTGCAGCACAACGGCGAAATGGGTAGATTAATGCTTTCTGAATGTTGGGTATGTGTTTTGAAAAACTTTGTGGAAATTAAACTCCGAGTTCAGGGCAAGTGGCGAGGGCAAGTGTGGAGGAGCGTGAGTAAGTGTGACAAGGGAAGGGAAAAGGAGTGAGTGGGAGCAGTGCTGGGGAGGGTGTGGAGGGGAGGGGGAGGGGAAGGGAAGGGTCAGTGAGGAGTGATTGTAGGGAGGTGAGGCGAGTGAAGAGTGAGTAGCACATGTGTAGCGTTGAAAGTGGAGTGACTCTGGCGTGGAAAGGGATTGGAGCGAACAAACTGTAGCAAGAAGAGGAACTAGGATAGACAGACACAGCTGGACGAATTGCAAATGTTAAAAAAAAAGGAAGGAGATGACAGCCAGTCTTTAAAAACGAGGATTTCATTATCTCCTTCCGATTCCCACCGAGATCAGGGCGACAGACTGCGAACAAGCGAGGGGAAGAGAGGCTGGGGAAAGGGAGGGGAAGAGAGGCTGGGGAAAGGGAGGGGAAGAAGGCTGGGAAAGGGAGAAGAGAGGCTGGGGAAAGGAGAGAGAGTGGGAAAGGGAGGGAGAGGGTGGGGAAGGGAGGGTGGGAAAGGGAGGGGAAGAGAGGGTGGGGAAAGGGAGGGGAAAGAGCTGGGAAAGAGGGGAGAGAGAGGTGGGAAAGGGAGGGGAAGAGAGGCTGGGGAAAGGGAGAAGAGAGGCTGGGGAAAGGAGGGAAGAGAGGCTGGGGAAAAGGGAGGGAAGAGAGGCTGGGGAAGGGAGAAGGGAGGGGAAAGGGAGGGGAAGAGAGGCTGGGGAAAGGGAGGCGGAAGAGAGGGGAGAGGGTGGGGGGAAAGGGAGGCTTGGGGAAAGGGAGGGGAAGAGAGGCTGGGAAAGGAGGGAAGAGGGCTGGGGAAAGGGGCGAAGAGAGGCGGGGAAAGGGAGGGGGAAGAGGGGTTGGGGAAAGGGAAGGGGAAGAGAGGGTGGGAAAGGGAGGGAAGAGAGGCTGGAAAGGAGGGGAAGAGAGGGTGGGGAAAGGGAGGGGAGAGAGGGTGAGGAAAGGGAGGGGAAGAGAGGGTGGGGAAAGGGAGGGGAAGAGAGGCTGGGGAAAGGGAGGGAAGAGAGGCTGGGGAAGGGAGGCGAAAGAGGGTGGGGAAAAGGGAGGCGAAGAGAGGGTGGGGAAAGGGAGGGGAAGAGAGGCTGGGGAAAGGAGGGAAGAGAGGCTGGGAAAGGGAGGGGAAGAGAGGCTGGGGAAAGGGAGGGAAGAGAGGCTGGGGAAAGGGAGGGGAAGAGAGGTGGGGAAAGGGAGGGGAAGAGAGGGGTGGGGAAAGGGAGGGGAAGAGAGGCTGGGGAAAGGGAGCGGGGAAGAGAGGCTGGGGAAAGGGAGGGGAAGAGAGGCTGGGGAAAGGGAGGGGAAGAGAGGGTGGGGAAAGGGAGGGGAAGAGAGGGCTGGGAAAGGGAGAGGCTGGGGAAGGGAGGGGGAAGAGAGGCTGGGGAAAGGGAGGGGAAGAGAGGGTGGGGAAAGGGAGGCGGAAGAGAGGGTGGGAAAGGGAGGGGGAAGAGAGGCTGGGGAAAGGAGGGGAAGAGGGCTGGGAAAAGGGAGGGGAAGAAGAGGCTGGGGAAAGGGAGGGAAAGAGAGAGGCTGGGGAAAGGGAGGGCGAGAGGCTGGGAAAAGGGAGGGGAAGAGAGGCTGGGGAAAGGGAGGGAAGAGAGGGTGGCGAAAAGGGGAAGGAGGGGAAGAGAGGCTGGGAGAGGGAGGGGGAAGAGAGGCTGGGGAAAGGGAGGGAAAAGAGAGGCTGGGAAAAGGGAGGGAAGGAGGAGGGTGGGAAAGGGAGGAAGAGAGGGTGGGAAAGGAGGGGAAAGAGAGGCTGGGAAAGGGAGGGGAAGAGAAGGCTGGGAAAGGGAGGGAAGAAGAGAGGGGGGAAAGGGAGGGGGAAAGAGAGGGAGGAAGGGAAAGAGAAGGCTGGGGAAGGAGGGGAAGAAGGGTGGGAAAGGAGGGGAAGAGAGGGTGGGGAAAAGGGAGGGGAAAGAGGGGGGAAAGGAGGGGAAGAGAGGCTGGGAAAGAGGAAGAGAGGAAGGGGGGGAAGAAGAAAGGGAGGGGAAAGAGAGGGCTGGGGAAAGGGAGGGGAAGAGAGGCTGGGGAAAGGGAGGGGAAGGGAAGGGGGGAGGTTGTTCCAAGAGCCCCGAACGCATGATGAATAGACTTCTTTTGACCCGGCGATGAGTGGCGGCCCAACTACCGATCACGTTGTATATGTTCTTAACCGGTGTTCGCCTAAAATGGAAGAGAAAACGGGCGGCGCGGGTTTCTGCGCTGACTCAGACCCCGTCAGCGCGTCAGGAAATCGGAGCCTCGGACACGGAAGAGAAAGAGAGAAACACGAGTAAATAAACAGAGGAGGGAATAAATGCGCGTTCCTCCCTCTCTCGCCGCGTGTCAGGGACGGCGGAGAGATAATTCATGCGTTTATGCGGAGTTTATTTGTGTGGATTTATTGGCGAGCGGTTAGTGCTTCATACATCACTGCCGGGCTCGGGAAAAAGTGCAGTCGCGCTCTGTTTTGTAAACCAGTGTCTTGCTGATGGCAATGGATGCTCGCCTCTCGGTTCCCTTTTAGTACTCTTTATCTCCCCAGAATGTGGGTTTTGGGGAAATATATATATATATATATATATATATATATATATATATATATATATATATATATAATATATATATTATATATATATATGTGTGTGTGTGTGTGGGTGTGTGTGTGTGTGTGTGTGTGTGGTGTGTGTGTGTGTGTGTGTGTGTGTGTGCATACACACACATACACATACACATACACATATATACATACATACATATATATATATATATATATATATATATATATATATATGTATGTATGTGTATGTATGTATGTATGTATGTATGTATGTATATATATATATATATATTATATATGTATATATATATATATAGTATATATATATATATAATATGTATAAGAAAGAGAGAGAGAGGGAGGAGAAGAAAAAGAAAAAGCCCAAACGAATTTGACAGGCGGGAAATAAGTCATTCTTAAACACACAAACAGCATAAAGTAGATAATCGAAAGACAACCAGGGCATAAGAAGTGAACATGGCCGGCCCTTAATCCATCCTACCTCCTCAAGGTCGCCGAAGATGTAGGACGCCTGAATTTCGGTCCTCCTGCGGGCGCTGGCGGAGGCGACGGTCATCCCAGCGGCCCGAGGAAGCGCAGGACTCTTGGGACAGGTAGTGGGGCTGCTCTTGGGGCGTCCCTCGCAGGATCCCTTTCGAGCTTTCTCTTGGTTTGATTTTTCGTCTGGTTCTCCGTCTGCTTGTCTGTATGTGTGTCTGTCTTCTGTTTGTTGTGTAGGCCTGTCTGTCCGTCTACCTTTCTGGCTCTGTCTCTCCTCTCTCTCCTCTCTCTCTCTCTCTCTCTCTCTCTCTCTCCTGCTCTCTCTGCTCTCTCTCTCCCTCTCCTCTCCCCCTCTTCCTCTTCTTCCGCTCCCTCTCGTCCCTCCTCCTCTCTCCTCTCCCTCTCCCCTCCGCCTCCCTCCTCCTCCTCCCTCTCCCTCTCCCATCCCTTCCGTCCATTCCCGTCCTTTAATCGCCTCATACATTATTGTGGTCCGTCTTCCTCCCTAATTATCGCAGCCTTGACTTCACTTGCTTGATATATCAGTGGCGGCCATATTTATAGCCCGAGGTGTCATTCATATGTTAGTCAACTTCGTTTGCATACGTGTTTTTTGGGGGCTTCTTGCTACAGTGTATATCTGTGTATATTCTGATCTTTGTTTGTTTATATTTTTCTCTCTCTGTCTCGTCTCTTTCGTAGTTTTATTCGCTGTGGTTTGTGCTACAGAGAGAACGAACGAAGATACAACGTAGGTGTGTGATGCTGAACATATTCTCCTGCCTGGCATCCCTGGCCCACTGTGCCTCCTTCTCGGGTCGATTACTTACAAGCGACAAAGTCCTTGTAGGCTTTACAAGGTCGAGATTGGAAGGGATCACCGGGAGACGAGATAGGGTCAAGGGCGGGGGGTGATTTGTGATTAGTAATTAGGGATTGGTGATTAGTAATTAAGGATTGGTGATTAGTGATTGGTGATCAGTGATTAGGGATCGGTGATTAGTGATTAATAATTGGTGATTAGTGATCAATGGTTAGCGATTGGTGATTAGTGATTAATGATTGGCGATCGGTGATTAGTGATCACTGATTGGCGATCGGTGATTGGTGATTAGTGATTGATTGGCGATCGATCGGTGATTAGTGATTAGTGGTGTGATTGATTGGGTGACCAGTGATTAGGGGTTGGTGAATTTCTTAATTTATCCCTCTGCCTGTATGAATTGGCGTTCAGTAGGTCAGCTTTGCTCCATTTTTTGCACGCGTATTGTAAGAGAGAGAGAGAGAGAGAGAGAGAGAGAGAGAGAGAGAGAGAGAGAGCTCGCACCAGCTGTGTAGAAATAAAGGATTTGATTGCGTGGGATTCGTGTCATTGAGTGATGTCCAATCTATTTTTTCCCCGATCTGATAAGGCCAGATGTTTATGCTAGATTATGCATAATGATCCGAGGAAAAAACCCGCGACATGCCCCGGGCTCTGCTATCACCCGGATCGGTATGAGGCGACCAGGGCATGACCCAGCCGGCCGCCCGTAAGTAGGTCTCCGCATGAGGTCACTCGCTCACGCCCATGCAGCGCCCGTAGATCCGCGAACACGCCCATCCGCGAACACTCCATTCTCACACGCACACAAAACGCTCGTACACACCCAAATACAACCCCCACCCACCCCGACACAAACACACCTCCCATCACAACAATGCCCCGCGCTGCAGTCACGCCCCCCCGCGCCCACCCCTACATGCCCCCACCCCACCCTAATCCGCGAGCAACAACTTGACCTGAATTCCGCGGGGTCTTTTCGAAAGGGGGTGGGGGGTGGGGGCGGCCACTCCCCCTTCGCCTCGGGCCAATTCGGGCGCAGCTGTTGTTGACCTCGGCGCCGGGCCCGGTCGACGCCGCCCCGGGGTCACCGCTGTTGACTCGGGCGGGATTTACGTGGTGGTTATTACCTGTCGGCGGAGGAGGAAAGATGTGGGGAGGAGGAGGAAGGGGGGGGGGGGAGAGGGAAATATAAGAAGGAGGAAGAGGAGGAGGAGGGAAGGAAGGAAGAAGAAAGAAAAGAGGAGAAGGGTGAGGGGGCTTGAGGAGGAGGAGGAGGAGAAGAAGAAGAAAGACAAAAAACAAATGAAAAAAGAAAATGAAATTAAAAGAAAAGAAAGATAAAGACAGAGAAAAGAAAAAAATAGAAAAAAGAAAACAAAAGGAAAAAAGAAACGAAGAAGGATGATTAAGAGGAGAAAGAGGAAAAGAAGAGGTGGGGAGAGAGAGAGGCAGAGGAGGCTGTGGGAGAGAACCCCAGGAAAAGGAGATGAGAAGGGGGGGCGAGCAGGTTGGAAAGAGGTTGCGTGAGAAGAGGGGGTAGAAGGGGGAGAGTGGTATGTGAAGAGAGGTAAGAGGGGAGAGGATGATAATAATGATGATAATAATGAGAATAATAATATTGATGATAATAATAATGCACGTTTGACAGTTCGAAACGGCCGCAGGTGGGCAATGAGCACCTCCTTTTGCCCAAGAATAACTCGGACGCTGAAAGGCAAGATGGCGCCCCATGTGAGCTGCAGACGAAGATAAGAAACAACAAATCATTCTTTATTATTCTACCTTAGAAGGCGATTCAGGGATAAGACCGAGGGCCGCCTGAATGACAATCATCTTGGGATACGTTGCAGTGCATGTTGGCTTTATGTGCGTTTTATGTGTTTGCAGAGTTGTCTCGCATTGATGTATGTGTGCAAAAAGCCACATAGGGATTTCAATACACGACACCTACACAGGCAACCGTATATGTGTGTGTGTGGACGTAAGTGTGTGAGTGGGTGTGTCTGTTTGTGTGTGTGTGTGTGGTGTGTGTCCTGTTTTGTGTGTGTGTGTGTGTGCGTGTGCGATGTATGTATATGTGCATAAATCAATATCGAATCGACCATACCATATATTGCAGACTCCTCCCACCTTTCTTGAACCGTCCCTCGGCCACGCAAGCAGCGCTCCCTCGCCGCGGAGACTCGAGCTGCGGCAGAGTCGGCCGAGGGAAGATGTCCTCCCAGAGCCCGTTCTTGCCCCGTGATTGACGCAGCACACGTGAGAGGTATCTGATAAGTCTCAACTTTGTTTCTCCTGCGTCTGCATGCGGCGACGGGGGGCGGCAGGGGCGGCAGTGGGCGGCAGGGGGAGGAAGGGACGGCGAGAGGGGAGAGGGGGCGGTGTTAGGTGTCCCCCGGCAGCCGCCAGGGTCGTTGTTGCGTCGTAAAGCCAATATCGGGCGTGATTATCTTCGGTAGCGTCGGGGGCGGATCTGTTTATTCGGGAGGTGCAGGGCGGGGGAGGGGAGGCGAGAGGGGCAGGGGGATAGGGGGGGGGGAGAGAATGCGGGGACGGGGGAGAGAGGGCAGGGGATAGGGAGAGAGTGCGGGGGAGGGGGGGAGGGGAGAGAGGGGGGTATGTAGCGACGGTGGAATAAGGGGAAAGTGATGAGATATTTGTGGAATGAAGGAGGAGGGTGATGGGATGTTGATGGTGGAATGGGGAAGAAAGGATGAGAGAGAAGTTATGAGGCGATGGGGGAATGAGGGAAAGGGGTAATAAGACGGTAATGGAATGAGGGAGAAGGCTAATAAAACGATGATGGAATGTGGGAGAAGGGGGATGAGGCGATGGTGGCATGAGGGAGGAGGCAAGACGAATAAAAAAGGGGGAAATAAGGAAGGTTGGAGAAAAGAGGAGATACAGGTGAATAAACTAATGACTAGAAGGAGTTTTAATAATGATCACTTAAAACTCAATTCTAAATACAATAGAATTTTTTTTATTTAAATGGATTGGACACTAAATCTTCTTTATTATTACTTTAATTACCAATACAACAATAAATCACTGATCGTATCAGTCTGATCAGAACAATAAGAACAACATTAATCATTTATATTATCGTTTCTTATCACCCTGGCTCAACCGGCCCTATAAAACTAGTATGTATCGTCTCAGGTGTTCACAAGAAAATAGGTAGGTTCACGCATTCATTTTAGTGTAATTTTAGCGCAAAGTGGAACCGATATCTTTTAAAACTTTAATCATGAAAACAATAAAGTGCAAACCCAGGATTGATGAACATAATGCAATTTTCCTCTGCCATTATCAGCGAATCGAATCACACGTTCGAGCTACATCCTATCTATTAATGTCACCGCTTTGACGGACGGCCCTAACGCCCTGCACATCATCCCGAGAGTGACTGACGCAGGCAACTCGCAGGCGTCATGCACCGGCTTCATGCACCATCGAGGCCAATCATGTTGGTAATTAGCAGGGCGTCTGCTGGCCCAACCGCGTGGCCCTCGCAGACGCCGTTGCGTCCCGCACATCGAGGGGCGACTGGCACATCCTTGAGGGGCAGCCGTCGTCGCCGTGAGACTAGCCAGCCTGTGAGTTTATGAGGGTCGTGAGGTCGTGGCCGCGCACAGGTAGTGAAACCCAAGTCCCGGTCATTAGCCAAGAGCAACAAGGCCGGTGAGGCGTGCCAGGAGGAGGACGGCGCCACCTGCACCTCCTCCGGCCGTGCCCCTCGCCGGTCCCCTGGGGGCGAGCGGGCAAGAGCACCTTGAGGCTGTGAGTGATGCGGGCGGACTACAGCGCGGACACGGCGTGGGCGTGGGCGAGAGAGAGGCTTACGTGCAAGCAGGGGACGGGGGGTGGGGGGGGGGGGTCTGGTCTTCATCCTCCGTGTCTCGCCTCATCCCCTGGCCCGAGCAACCTGCCTCGGAAGGGTGGGAAGGGGGTCACGGCTGCCTCGTCCTGGGAGAAGAGGTGATGGAGGCACCGGCTGCCTGCCCGGGGGCGCCGCCTAGAATTGCCTTCGGGAGCGAGATTAGGCCGGTCTTTCGGCGGCGCCCCACGACAAACAACGCCCGCGCCCCGTGACAGCTCCATCATGCTTATCGCCGGCGCGTCTCTAATCGGCGCCATCGCTCACGTTATCCCGCTTCTCCCGTCTTTCTCCATTCCTCTTTTTCTGTTCTCCTTCCTTTCGCTTCGTCTCCGCCTGACCCCAATCCTTATTTACCACCGCCTCTCTCCCTCTTTCTTTCTTTCTCCTTTTTTCACACTCACTATTTCTCTCTCGGCGTCTTTGTCGTCCTTTTTCTGTTCCTCCTACTCCTACTTTTCTTCTTTTTTTTTCTTAACTCCTGCCTTCCTCCTTTTCATGCTTACTGTATTCCTCACGAAGACTCCCTCCCTCTCTCTCTCTCTCTCGCTCCCTCTGCTCTCTCTCTTCTCTCGTCACTTTCATCTCTCTCCTCTACTCTCGTCGTCACACACGGTAAGGTTTATCGGACGTATCTCTCGATTTGGCTGCAGGATAGGGTCTTCCAGCTCTCCGTTATAACTCTCCGTTCTCTATCTTCTTCTCCTCTCTCTCTCTTCTCCTCTCTCTCTCGTTCTTCCCCTCTCTCTCTCTCTCTCTCTCTCTCTCTCTCTCTCTCTCTCTCTCCTCTCTCTCTCATCTCTCTCTCTCTCTCTTCCTCTCTCTCTCTCTCGTCTCTCCTCTCTCCCTCTCTCTTCTCTCTCTCTTCCTCTCCTCTCTCTCTCTCTCTTCTCTCTCTGTTCTCTCCCTCTCTCTCTCTCTCCCCTCTCTCTCTCCTCTCCCTCTCTCTCTCTCTCCCTCTCCTCTCTCTCGTCCCACTCTTCATCCCCTCCTCCCTCCCTCCCTCCCTCCCTCCTCCGTCCTCCACCCCATCTCGGTGACTCGTCACCATTCCACGACACCGTCTTCATCACTCCGGTGCCCAATACCGAATCTTTTGCACCTATAGCGGAGTTAACAACAACATGAGTCCAATTTTTGTTTCCCAGACGCGTGCGTGCATACGACGGGGGGTGGGGGGGGGTGAGGGGGGGTGGACTGTAAGTGGTTCCGTCACTGCATTTTGGCGAAAGTGAAGTATAACGGCAAATTAAGCTTTAGGCAGCTTCTCTGGATAAAAGCTTACGGAGTGTGGGCAGGAAAGGAGGGAAAAATGGAGGAAGGGAAGGAAGAAAAGGTATCTTGTGATTATTTCCCGGCTTTAGAGAAAACCGTATTTTAGGACTTATTTTTTTTCTCCTTTCCTCTCTCTCTCTCTTTCTCTCTCTCTCCTCTTCTCATCTCTCTCTCTCATCTTCCTCTCCCTCCGTTTCTCTCTCTCTCTCCTCTCTCATCTTCTCTCTCCTCTCTCTTTCTGTGTGTTGGTGTTGTGTGGTGTGTGTGTGTGCTCTCTTTTCTCGGGATCTCGTCCTCTGTCTCCCACTTCTAGATTCTCGTCTCTACGCTCTCGTCTCGTCTCTCCTGCCTCCTCGNGATTAATATTATATCATGATTGGCTATATATTAAGATATTCCATATGTATTATATATATATATATATATATATAAGTAATATATGAACGATCTATATGATAAAGTAGATACTATCGTAATGTATTATATAAACGATAAGTAATCATAGTAATATATATAAGTAAGTAAGTATTACGATATATATAATAAGTATATAGAGGTATAGTATATATATGCAGGTATATACTTGACTACGAATATAGGAGTTATAATAGTGAATTACGAATAGATACGAATCAAGAGACGTGATTGAAGATATTAATCAATATGCTGTTATAAATTATTGAATCGAAATTATTAAAAAGTTGTTTATTTGGGGTGTACTAAGTATTGGTCATTATTACTACTACTATTACTGACTCTAGCGGGCAGAGACTAAATCTATTGTTATGCTTTTATTATCGGGCTATTATTATTAAATGGCTATATTCGCGGATTATTATTAATCATATACAAGCTTCCACTGTTCTTTACTAACTATTATTGAATGAAGTCAATAATAAACGTATCATATAAACCATCATGAACTATCGATCTATACAATCGGTATCCATCGAAGATGTTAATTTTAGATATAAAATATCATCAGTCATCATCAGTTATCAAGAATAGATCAAGAAGAGTATCAGACGCTAACGACTAATCATGCATCCATCAATCGCATATCACATCAGATTGCTATTATGATCGTTACAGAAGCACTAAAGCATAGATTATTATATAAATGTATATTAGAACCTACAGGGCACCTCGAAGCCCGGACACTACAAAATTACATATTTCATCTTTTCTTCAATTTCACAGACAAATTACACATTTATTCCCCCTATTATGAAAATTCTATGTCACCAGCATGATTAAACATTATCCATGACATAGGCCTACACACCAAAAAAATAATAAGTAATAATTAACTATCAAAAGATAGGCCTACTCTGAAAAATAATATAATATATAATGTTAAAAAAGGGGGGGGAGAGAACCGAAATGTAAATACATTTCCTATGAATTAACACACCTAATTTAAGCACGTAAGCTTACCTGCTAGCTGGGTGGCAATCGGATATGGAAAATGAGACAATAGACCTACCTGGTACGCGGAAGTTATAACATGATAACATTTACGTTTAGTTCGTTACGTCTATATGGTTACTCAGGAGGCTAGATGTACGTTAGCCGATATATGGTGGTGATAATAATATTCTAACAGTCTTACCATCATCACCCGATAACAAAGAAACGAATGATGAAGTTTATGAGTGGTGATTGAATCATAACAATGGTAAAACCTTTGAGTAGTGATATATGATAATGACACAATGATAATAACATTGTTGCTGAAAATAATAAAGTTTGTAATTGCTATTATAATGATATATAACAGTAAGTGATAAATAATGGGGTGATAATGATCAGAGTAACAATGATAGTAATGATAACAAATGTAATGATAATGGTAATGACATGATGACTAATATCAAATAACAAAATATATAATGGGAAATATGATATCAGTAAAAGTATAAATAGCTAAATGATGGTCATAATAGTTGTAATGTTAATGATAATAACAATAAACCATTATTGTTGATGAAAAGATAAGGATAATGATATGTTGATGATGGTGATACGTAAGATTTAATTCACTATATGGAATAGTGACAACAATGAAACAACGATGAACAATGATTAACTATGATAATAATGTAATTAATCCCTCACCATCGATAATAAAGTAATTATGATGATAAATGATGGTAATTCCACAAATGAGTAACGTTAATAACACACTATCTAATCGTACTACAAATAATGAATAGAATGATAATTATATATTCATAGATAATAATGGTAAATGAACAAGACAATAATAAAGATAATAATAATAATAATAATAATTAATTATTTATTATTTATATAATAACAATTAGCAACAGTAAAAAGTAATGAATTATAATGATGATGATGAAACAGT
>NW_020868663.1:148502-156876 GCF_003789085.1 Penaeus vannamei
CACTAATTGGCCATAAAAAGAACCTCCCAATTTGAGAAAAATGGAAAAGGGGCCGCAATGCTCTTTCTTCAATACCCAATATAAAGAAGAGAATGAAAAAAAATAGAAGAAAAGAAGAGAGAGAGAGAGATGAATGAATAAAAAAGAAAAAAAAAGTACAAGCGGTCTTTTGTGTCCCGGATGTATTCTTGTGAAAGAGGTGGGGGAGGGGGGAGGGAGAGTGAGGGAAGGAAGGAAAAGAGGGGGGAAGGGAGGAAGATGGAGGGGAGGAAGAGGGAGGGGAAGAGAGGAAAGAGGAGGAAGAGGGAGGGGAGGAGAATAAAGGGGAAGAAGAGGGAGAGGAGGAAAAGGGGAGGAGAAAGGGGGAGGAAGAGGGAGAGGAGAGAAGGGAGGAAAGAGGGAGAGGAGGAAAGAGAAAGTGAAATGAGGGAGGAAGAGGGAGGGAAGGAGAAGGGGAGGGGAGGGAGGAGGGAGGAAGATGGAGGAGAAAGAGGGAGGATGAAGGAGTGGAGGAGAAGAAAGAGGAGGAAGAGGGAGGGAAGAAAAAGGGGAGGAAGAGAATAGAGGAAAGAGGTGAGGATGAAGAGGGGAGGAGAAGAAAGAAGGAGAAAGGGTGAAATGGAAATGGGGGGGGGAGAGGGAAGGAAGACGGTGGGAAGGGGAAAGAGGGGGAGGCTTTCGTTGAGGAGTGGGGGTGGGGGAATGTGAGGGGAGGACTGAGACTTTGGGAATGGAGAAGAGGGAGGGCGGGGGCAAGGGAGAGAGGAGGGGAGAATGAGAGAGAGAGAAGAGAGAGACGAGAGAGAGAGAGAGAAGAGAGAGAGAGAGAGAGAGAGAGAGAGAGATGAGAGAGGAGAGAGAGAGAGAGGAGAAGAGAGAGGGGAGAGGGAGAGGAGAGAGAGAGAGAGAGAGAGAGAGAGAGAGAATGAGAGAGAGAGGAGAGAGAGAGAGAGAGAGAGAGAGAGAGAGAGAGAGAGAGAGAGAGAGAGAGAGAGAGAGAGAGAGAGAGGAAGAGAGAGAGAGGAGAGATGAGAGAGAGAGAGAGACAGAGAAAGAGAGAGAAGAGAGAGAGAGAGAAACAGAGAAGAGAGAGAGAGAGAGAGAGAGAGAGAGAGAGAGGAGAGCGAGAGAGAGACGAAGAAAGAGAGAGAGAGAGAGAGAGAGAGAGAGAGAGACAGAGAAAGAAAGAAGGAGAGAGAGGGAGAGGAGCGAGAGAGATATATAAGAAAGAGCTAGAGAGAACAGAAAAGAGAAAAAAAAAGAAAAGAGAGAGAGAAAGAAAGAAAAAGAGAGAAAAACCAGAAGAAAATAGAAATCAGATAAAGAATGAAAGAAAAAGAGTGGAAAAGGAGAAGGAAAAGAGCGGAAAAAAGAAATCTGGAAACAGTACCAGAACACCTAATACGACAGATTCGGGATAATATGTTGTCAATGTTAAGATGAGGTGAGGCACCGACCAGCCAGAATTCCGAACGAAAGGGAAGCGATATTCTCACACAGACAGACAACACTGCAGATTTTTTTTCTTTTTTTTTTTAACAGACAATATTAATTACTTTAATTTAATTTACATTTATATTTGATTTACATAATTAGATTAAATTAGCTAAATTAAATTAATTAAAAATTAATTGAATATTACAGAAAATATTTACACGCAGAAACTGCACTGGGGGCCTATGGAATCGTAGTGGTGATGGTCTTATAGTACTAATTGCTTAGCGCTTTGTAAGAATTTTTTATGCTTACGGACTTTGTTCTTGTTATTTTCCATTTTAATATTTGCGTGTAGAGAGGACGGGGCAGAAATTTATCTTTGGGGGAATGTTTAATACGCAACAGAAACAATGCACACACCACGAACATAATAAAAACACACAGCGACAATACAGAAACGACACAGAGGTCAATACAACACACATACACACACACACACATTAATATATATATTTATATATATATATATATATATATATCATGAATAATAAATATTATATATATATATATAATAATATATATATATATAGTATATATATATTACTATATATATAATATGAAGAGAGATGAGAGATGAGAGAGAGGAAGAAATGAGAAGAGCAGAGAGAGAGAGAGAGAGAGATACGAGGACGAGAGATGAGAGAGAGAGAGAGGAGAGAGAGAGATGAGAGAGAGGAGATTAAGAGAGAGGAGAAAGAAAGACAAGAAAAGAAAGAGAGAGAAAACGAGATGGAAAGACGCAGGAGAGCGAGCAGCTGAGCGAGAAGAGAGAGAAGAAATAAAAAGAAGACTTTGGAAAGACAACAACAAACAACGAAGGCAGAGACATAGAGCGCAAGGCAAAATGAAAGGTGAGGAAAAGAGACACAAAGAGAGATGAAAAATTCAATAGGCGAAAATGTAAAACGACGAGAAAGACAAAACAACATAAAAGCAAGAGAGAAAAGAAATGAAATAAAGCCTAAAATACACAGACACGATCAAAAAGTCCGAATATGACAATAGAGATAAAATCAACGACAAAAACAGAGAGGAAAACTAATATAGAACTAACAATAAAGTAGTAGAAATAAGAAAATCACATGAAAAATAATAGAAAAAAATAATAGACATCCAGCAACTAAATATAAACTATCAAGATAAGAAAATAAAAAACAAGCAAAGAAAAGTCAGAGAAGGATCAGTGTTCCTATTAAACTCTCCCATCCTCCCCCCCTCCTCCCCCTCCCCCTTCCCCTCCCCTCCCCCCCCCCATTTCCCTTGCCTCATCTCCTTGCAAACATCTCTCAAGACATTCTAAGAAACGGATGTAACAAACCAAACCAAAATGGCAAGGTTTCAAAAGATGTTCACTTTAAGCCATAAAATGTTTTGGAAAAGGTGAAATTTGTACTATGGTCCGAAGTGTTGTAGGAAGGGAGTACCGAAAAATAAAAAGAAAAATGTGAAAAAATCGAAGAGAAAAGGAGGGAAATAAAGAGGGGAAAAAGTATAAAAAATGGGGAAGAGGATGGGGTGGGGGGAAGGGTAGAGGGAGAGGAACGGGGAAGAAGGGATGAGGAAGGAAGGGAGTGAAGGAGAGAGAGATGAGAAAAAGGAGTGGAGTGGAGTAAGAGAGAAAGAAGAAACTCTCTTAGATTGACGCAGACGCGCAAGAAATAGACTGTACGCAGAACGTCATGCGAGGAGATGTGTGTAGTAAAAATCCGTCGCACGTAAGTAGAATGTCACGACGTTAGATGTGTCCAATTCCGTTCTCCCATTAGTATGGACAGACGGGCCCATGCAGAATACGTGGTCTTTTGTCTCTCTCAGAGGACTGACGTATCTCGAGGTCCTCGACTAAGAGAGCAGGCTCAGTGAATACTAAACCGTTATCGCCCATGAGAGATGAGTAATACGCTATGACTATCAAGAGCTCTTTTCCTCTCCTCGTCAGAAATGTCGAGAGAGCAGAGTCTAAAATGCTCTCGAGCTCGCAGTCATGCATTCATCTCGCAGAAATGAGTACTGCAGACGGGAGTATCCGAGACGAACTTGTCAAAGAAGACAAGCAGATGCTCAATCACGTCTCATGGTCATGGATCTAACATGTCTCAGCACACCTCAGGTCTCATGTATATACGTTAGCATCTATCAGACACGAGACATACTTCACACAGATAGAATGGCTTTCTCGCACTGGGATTCCTCGATCTCCTCACTCGAGAGACAGGAGAGAAAATTGAGAACGAGAGGTAGAAGAGAGTAGAGGAGAAGAGAGGAGAGAGAGAGAGAGACGAGAGAGAGAGAGAGAGAGAGAGAGAGAGACGCAGTAAGATGTAGACAGCTGCATGATGAGCCATAAGTCTTTACTCGCATTCTCTATCTGGGGCTCTCTCTCTCGGGCCTACTCCATCCTGGTCCTTCCTCTCTCTAGAGATGACGAAGACGAGGAGTATCAGACGAATCGGGTTCAAACAACTTGTTCCGGATAAGAAAAGAAAAGAGGAACAGAAGGGAAAGCAAAAGATAATAAAAAGACATATAAAAAAGTATTTTTGTCATGTTATGACTTTTTTTTTTACACGTATACAAACCGAGATGGTCTTTTACATTTTAGCTCAATTCGTATTTTTGGGGACTTTCTTAGTCACGTATTGTCTGGATTGCTAGTTTTTGTGTGGTGTCTTTTTCGCTTCTAGCGTGGTAGCGTGTGTGTGTGTGGATTCCATCAGAAGATTATTTCATTCTCTCTGCCCATCTTCGATGTAGTTTTCTTTCTCTGTCTATCCACTCTATTGACTATGCGTAGACAGCAAGATTCAGAAAGGATAGAGAGATGTGATGATCGCACATGATGAGAAAATGATCCTGTATTTATCGTAATCTGAGTCTAGAATACATCGAACTACAAAGAGGAGAAAGAGGGGAAGAGAAGAGGAGTGGAAGGCAGAGAGAGAGAGAGGAGAGGGAAGAGAAGAGAGAGAGAGAGATAACAAAGAGGAGAGAGAGAGAGAGGAGAAAGAGAGACAAACAGACTGAGACAGAGAAAAAAGAAAGAAGACAACAAAGAAGAGAGCAAAAAAAGACGAAGAGTACGAGACAGATGAGACAGAGAGACAGACAGATAAACAATAAAAAAGAAAGAAAGAGAGAGCAAGAGAGAGAGGTTTCACTGCCGTGGCCCCATGCTGCTAATCCACCAACACTAATCATGAGTAACTATTAAGAGTCACATTAAGGAAGACATAAACAGCACATCACAATTACTCTTGGGGAATTGAAGGAGAGGGGTGGGGAGGGATGGGGAGGGCGGGAGTGGAGGGAAGGGGGCAGAAGAGGGGATGGGGGGAGGGGAGGAGAAGGGGAGGTGGGAGGGAGGAGGGGAGGGGAAGGGGAAGGGGGAAGAGGGGGAAGGGGGAAGGGAAAAGAAGGGGGAGGAGGCGAGAGAGAGGAGGGGAGTGGAGGATGGGGGAGGGGAGGAGGAGAGGGGGAGGAATGGTTTGGAGGCAGGGGAGAGGAAAAGAAATGGGAAGGGAGGGTTATGGTTAGGGTAGGTGAAGAGGGGTGGAGGAAGGGGAAGGGAGAGGGGAGGGGAGGGGAAGGGGAAAGGGGTAGAAGTAAGGAGGGGAGAGTACAAAAGCGAAAGAGGAGGAATGGTAGGAAGAGAAGAGAAGAGTGTGAGAAAAAGAACAAAGGGAAAGAGGAAAGAAGATGAGAAGTGAGGTAAGAGGAGAAAGTGGTGAGAAGTGAGAGAAGATGGAGAGATAAAGAACGAAAGAACAAGAGAGAGGTAGGGGGAGAAGTGTTAGAAGGAGGAGAAGAGAGGAAGATAAGAGAGAATGGATTGGGTTTTTAAAAAAGAAGAAAGAAATCAAGAGTTGAAAAAGCAAAGGAGAAGAAAGAGGTTGAAAAGAGGTGGGGAAGAGGGAAAGAGAGAGAGAGAGAGAGACAGAAGAGAGAGAGAGAGAGAGAGAGAGAGAGAGAGAGAGAGAAGACAAGAGCAGAGGAGGAGAGCAAGTGAGGAGAGAGAGAAAAGAGGGAGAGAGTCTGAGTGAGGAGTGAGAGTGATGGAGAGAGAGAGAGAGATAAGAAGAGCGAGGAGGAAAGAGAGAGAGAGAGAAGAAGAGAGAGATGGGAGAAAGACGAGAGAACAGGCAACAAGAGACTGAGAAAAGAGAGAGAGAGAGGAGAGAGAGGGGAGCCCGACGCGGAGAGAGAGAAGAGAGAGAGGAGAGAGGGAGACAGATAAGAGAGAGGAAGAGAGAGAGGGACGGAGACGAGAGAGAGAAAACGACAGAGAGAGGAGATAAAGAGAGAAGAGAGAGAGAGAGAGGCAGAAAGGAGAAAGATAGAGAAGGAGGGAGAGAGAGAGAGAAGGAAAGAGAAAGAGAGAGAGAGAGAGAGACCGAGAACCGACAAGAGAGAGAGAGAGAAAAGAAGAGAGAGAGAGAAGACACAACCCCGCCCCCCCCCTCCCCCTACCCCCCCTTCTCCCATCTACACCCACATGTTGGCGGACGAACTTCCAAGAAATTAGTCTTGCATTTCTGTCTCTTAAGATTTAGCGGCTACTGTGTTCTCAAGCAGTCAAACATGCTCGTCTTTGGTCTATATATTCTATTGTAGATTAGATATTCATGTCTTGGTATAACTTATGATTTATGTTGATATAATATGATAACAATGATAATGAAATCTTAATAATAAGATTGACATTGATAGCATAAATAGATATGTTGCTGATAATAGTTATGTAATAACTATTTGAAATTATCAGTACACACACACACACAACACACACACACACACACACACACAAACACACACACAGACACACACACACACACACACCATATATATATATATTATAATATATATATACATATATATACATATACATATATATATATATATGTATATATATATATATATATTTTACCCCCCCTCTCACCCCCCTAGGACCCCCCTTTTCACCCCCTCCATAGGACCCTCCCCTCCCTTCCCCCCCTCCATACGATCCCCACCTTCCCCCCACCTCCATAGGACTCCCCCTCTCACCCCCTTCCATAGACCCCCCTTCCCTCCTCTCACCCCTCCATAGGACCCCCACCTTCCCCCCTCCCATAGGACCCTCCCTTCTCACCCCTCCATAGAACCCCCCCTCTCACCCCCTCCATAGGACACTCCCCCCTTTCACCCCCTCCATAGAACCCCCCCTCTCACCCCCTCCATAGGACCCTCCCCCCCTTCTCACCCCCTCCATAGAACCCCCCTCTCACCCTCTCCATAGGACCCTCCCCCCCTTCTCCCCCTCCCACCCACCACACCCACCCCCGGGTCCTAAATCTGCAGCCACGGACAGATCGCCCCTCCCCCTCCCCCCCCCCCATCACGCGAATCGCCACAAACCAGGTATCCTATGATTAAAGCTGCCAACCACCAGGAAACCGTAAAGTGCAATTTAGGACAGTCACACTTACGATTGGCTGCTCGCATAGTGGCCGCTCAGTCGAGGTAATTTAGTGTCGGGGCTCGTCTGTACGTGTGTGTGCGGTGTGTGTGGTGGGGGGATGAGGAGGGGGTGCGTGTGTGGCGTGTTGTGGGGGGGGAGGGGGTGCTGTGTGTGTGTGTGTGGGGGGGGGTGTTTTTGTGTGTGTGTGTGTTTGTGTGTGTGTGTGTGTGTGTGTGTTTGTGTGCTCAGTCGAGGTAATTTAGTGTCGGGGGCGTGTGTGTGTGTGCGTGGGGGGGGTGCGTGTGTGTGGGGGGGGGGCGGGTGCGTGTGTGTGTGTGGGGGGGGCTGTTTGTTTGTGTGTGTGTGTGTGTGTGTGTGTGCGTGTGTGTGTGTGTGTGTGTGTGTGTGTGTGTGGTGTGTGTGTGGGTGGGTGTGGGTGGGTGTATCCGTGGCCTTGGCTTTGTATCTCTTTCTTTGTATTGATATATCTATGTCTATCTGTCTTTCTGTCTATGTAAATCTATATTTATATCCAGATCTATATCTATATCTGTATTTGTTTGTATCTCTGTCTATATCCATTGATATCTATGTCTATATCTATCTTTATCTATGTCTATCTCTATTAGCCTATCCATCAATCAACCCAACTGAAAAATATCATATTTATATCTTACAAGAGATAGATAGATAGATAGATAGATAGATAGATAGATAGATAGAGAGAGAGAGAGAGAGAGAGAGAGAGAGAGAGAGAGAGAGAGAGCGGAGACACAGATAGAGAGGAGAGAGAGAGAGAGAGAGGAAAGAGACGAGAGAGAAGAAGAGAGATAGATAGATAGATAGGGGAGAGAGAGAGAGAGAAAGAGATAGATAGATAGATAGAGAGAGAGAGAAAGAGAGAGAGAGAGAGAAAGAAAGAGAGAGAGAGAGAGTGGGGTAGGGAGACAGAGAGATAGATAGATAGATATGTAATACAGATAGTCCCAAATCAAAACAATGCTGAAATACCCAATGAGACAGTTGACATCTCACGGTCATCATATTTACTCCTTTATTTTCGTCTCCCGCCCTCTGGAAATAAATAACTTGACAAAATGCAAGTCTCCCATTTAGAATTCGAAAGGAAATCACAGCATACACAAAGAGAATTCGGAAAAATGGAGGAAAAATGAGAGTATTATTGCCGAGTTGCTTGCCTCCTACCCACTCTCAGGGCTACCAACCATTTTCTGTCATGACTAAACCTCAAATTTCATAATTAACTGAGCATTTGAGGTTTATCGTAAATATACTTCGTGGTTGGAAATTGTCCTAAAATATAGCGACTCCACAGCGAGAGATTACAGCAGTTAAGAACTCGGATCTAAAATAGCGTCCATTTTGGAGGTTGGCCCCACTGACTGGAGACGCCATTAGGGAAACGTCCATATTGCGAAC
>NW_020868664.1:0-2500 GCF_003789085.1 Penaeus vannamei
AGAGAGAGAGAGAGAGAGAGAGAGAGGAGAGAGAGAGAGAGAGAGAGAGAGAGAGAGAGAGAAGAGAAAGAGAGAGAGAGGATAAATAGACAGTTGTGAGTGAAATGATGAGATATATACAGATAGACAGGTAAATAAAGATAGATAGATAGAGAGTGAGAAAGAAAAGAGAGAGCGGAGGGGGGGGGGGGCATATGGAGAACACATGTCTAAAAAAGACTCAATGACGAGGCAAAAGGATATGAAAGAGAAAGTGATAAAAAAGAAAAGCAGAAAGCGTGAGAGAAAACTCTCTTCTTTCTCTCTCTCTTTCCCCCCATGCTCTTTCTCTCTCTCTCTTCTCTCTTTTTATCTCCTTTCTCTCACTCTTTATTCTCCCTATCCTTTATCTCTCTTCCACCCCCTTCTCTCTCTCTCTCGCCCCTCTCTCTTCTCTTTCTCTCGCCCCTTTCTCTCTTCTCTTTTCTCTCGCCCCCCCCCTCCCCTCCCTCTCCCCGAGGTCAGAACATGCCGCGAAAGAGGAACGTTCATTACGGGGGTCGGTAAGAATCTGCACAGGCGAGGACGGGAATGTTCGAGCCGCCCCAGTCCTCCGTGACGTGAAGAGGGGAAATCCAGGGTGTAAGCGTTCAAAAAGAGAGGGGGAAATAATTAGAAGCAAGGCGCAAAGTGTATTAAACTTGGTGATGTACACGCTTGATACTCACGCCTACACAACCATGTAAACAACTTCCTTTTTTAGACTCTTCCTCTGTGTACATGTCAAAGGGATCATGTTTATAAAAATGATGCATGTATGTAAATCTGCTTACATACGCATCGAAAATATTTCAGTGAACAAATGAAAAAAAGATGAGAAGGAAATATGCACATGTATGAACTGAAGAACGAACAACAAAGTAAATAGAATGGAAAGGTAAATGGAACAGCGAATTTAATCCCATACAATCTCGCGCGCTTTATCATCACCCTCCCTTTATACCAGACCGATGACTGGGCTTTAGATTAAAAACTAAATTCCAAAAATCGAGAGATAAGAAAAATAAATTATGGATTCATGGATGAAAGATAAATAAGAACATAAGTGGATGAACTGAGAGAAGAATGATTAAATAATATGATGAATGAACACATGATAGATAAATAAGCATATAATAAATCAATAAGCATATAATAGGTATACAAGGTTGTGATAAATAGATAAACATAGAAGGAATATTTAAACACCTAAATGGATACATAAATAGATAAGTCAATGAATATATAAACAGACAAGGACAGAAGTATTTAAGAGATGGCTAAAAAGAAAGAAAGAAAAAAAAAGATATAGAGGCTAAGACATAGATTTTAAAAATAATAAAAGGTTAAAATAGTCAAAAGAAAATGAGTTTTCGAGGCTAAGACGGCAAAAAAAAAAAAAAAAATGAAAAGGCTTAAAGCAGACTTAAGGAGTGAATGACGATCAAACATGACAAAAAAAAAAAAAAAAAAGGAAGAAGAAAAAAGGCTTAAGTAGGCTAAAGAAAGGGAGTTAATGAGGCTAAGTCGTGAAAAAATATGAAAAGGCTAAAGCTGGCTAAAGAAAATGAATTAATGAAGCTAAGACATGGCTCAAAAAATAGAAAATGCTTAAAGAAATTAAAGAGTTCAAGAGTGTAAGAAATGGCCAAAACAGAACAGCAAAGGCTTAAAAAGATGGTGAAAATTAATTGATTAAAGAGGCTTAGACATGGATAAAGAAAGAATCGGTAGAGGAGTTAAAGAAACTAAAATGTTATATAGTCAAAACACCACGGAAATAATTAACGATACAAAAAAGAAAAAAGAAAGAAAGAAAAAGAATAGACGCATAGAAAAAAAATTGAAGAAAGAATTCAAAGGCTAAAAAAAAAAAAAAAAGGTTTAAAAAGGAATAAATGCTAAAGAAAGTAAATAAATAAAGAAAGAAAAAATCGAGAAGGAAAAATCAAACCAGTAAGGGTAAAAAAAAAAAAAAAAAAACTATTAATTGTTCTTTCTTTCTTTCCCTATTTCCTCCCCCCCTCCCCCTTCCTCTTTATTTCTGCATATTTTATTAATTTACCTCTTTCACTTTTGGGAGAATTTTTGAAGTTGTCACATTTAGAAGGAACGCGCGGTAATGTCAAAACATAGAAATTACTTAAGCGATGAGTTTGGAGTATGTGTGTGTGTGTGTGTGTGTATATATAAAGTAAAAGGTCTATGTATATGTGTATGCGTTTATGTATACGCGAGCGCCTGTGTATGTATAGGCATGCTTATATGTCTCTATGTATATATGCATGGATATATCCCTACGTATATTTGACAACAATATACAAATGATCCGCTCACCATCACCAATAGGAAACCAAAACAACGAAGAGGTCAAAAGTGCACCCAGACGTCTGCTTTGCACACGACCCTAATAATAACAGACACATCCAGCTCCTCGCCACCGGCCGCCAGTACGTGAGCGACCTCGGAAGGGTGTAGTCAC
>NW_020868664.1:12500-17500 GCF_003789085.1 Penaeus vannamei
ACCCATGCACAAGAACAGAATATAATTATACACATACATATACTTACATACACAAGAACTTACACTAACACATATAAATACTCGAACGCACACACACACACGCACACGCATGAATGCATAAATAAACACACGAAAAAACAAACAAACACACACACACACACACACACACACACACACACACACACCACACACACACACACACACACACACACACATCGTTGCTGTCTTCCCATCTCATCTAGGGGCTGCATCGCCTAAGGACCTGAAGGGGCAGCTTTATCGGAGGTTCAGCGCAAGGATTTCAGCAATATCAGTAATGCTACCGCCCCTTATCATTGGTTTGCCTACGCTGGTGATAAATATCTGTAAGAAACTAGGGCGATATCTTGGCTTACTTCTTGTGATGAGAAAGTGCTGCACATATGGATGAAACACTCGCGTTTCATTAGCTTTGCTGCAATATCCTGAAGAGACAGATACACTTTACAAGAAATTTGAAGTTTGCCTGTAATGTCACCGGCAATGACTGGGTCGCTAAAAGTCTGTAAAGCAACTATAGATTTTTTCTGATTTTTTTTTTTTTTAGATTAGAAGCTAAAACAATATATATATATATATATATTATATATATATATATATATATATATATATTTACATACGTTTTTTTTTTTTCTTTCCCAGAAACTCACTTGCAACTATGGTCCATGATTACAAATGCAAGACGTGCAGTTGCCATCAAGAAACTTCCCCAAGACACTCTCCGAGGTCTTCTCAAGCTGCACATAGCAACCAAGCGACATTTAAAACAAATTTCCATATAATTTCAATTCGAGAGGCTAAGACACATAACGCCCCTGGTGAAGGTCCCTAATTGGCTTGAATCTTTAGCCATAACTGGTAACACAAACTTTAAATTTCCCTCAAAACGAAGACAAAATTATGCCGAGTAATGTCATAGATTTAAATCACCAAACAATCACACTAATCTCGGGTAAGACTAACCCTCATCCTTGCTTCGCTCGACGGACAAGCAACGAGGCAAAAGAGATCTAGTGCACTGGATCGACTTCAGCTAAATGAGGCGGAGAGCTCAGTCGGGTAAACTTGCAACGGTGGCGGACAGTTACTTCATGGGGAACGATTATTACCCTGGTTTTGATGCACAGAGCCAGTTAACAGTCTGGGCCCATCTTATCGAAGTGGGTGAACTTAGTTAAGCTGCTTTCCCTTGCCTACGCTTCGGGTGAGCGGCCAACCAGTGGCGAAGCTTAACCAAACCCTGCCAAATGTGCAAACTGAAACGTGGGAATGTGGTCGGAAAAGAATGCATTCTGTGTGTAACTCAAAACAGGAGCTTTTGTTTGGATCGACTGCAAAAGGCATTTGGTTACATGTAAAGGAAATTGTGGGAAGAAACCAAAATACTGTTTGTCGTATCTATTGAGTTTCGTGTCGTAACGACCCAAACAGTCTAACTCACCTGGAGAGATAGTTACCTAGATCTTTGTACTGTACATGCGGTAACAGCAACAGCCGGTATCAAGCATAGCTCATTAAAAGGATCAGCCATGCAGGACACTCACCTGAGAGAGCTGCACATCTATTCTCCTTTCGCGGAGTTAGGAAGTGAACCAGCAATGTATTCTGAACACTTTTCAGCTTGTGTTTCCAGAAACCGAAACACAGGGCTCGAAAAAAAAACTTTCGCTTGGATTGGGATAAAAATAAAAATATATAAAGGTCTCTTGGACAATACAGTCCAATGATTTCATATATCTGTCAATACCATAAAGGCCTGGAAATATTCACACGCCTCGGTAGCGACATCAACAACAGTGTTAAATCAAACATGTAGGACTTGTCTCAACGTTATTGAATCTCTCGGGCAGAATATTTGGCTTCGCGGGTTGAGAAGAACAAACTTTCATATCTTTAGATCCCGATCTCCTCTCTCTTTCTCAGCTGAAATAGGATACATACCCATCAATAATACGCTACTTCAGTAAACAAAATCATGAGTATCAACACAACAACCTAACAAAACAAACCAAAGATCATTCTCTGCGCAGACTCATCACGCGAGAGTCTAGGGCCAACCGCGGCTATGGAGACACGTGCCCCACTTCCCAAATGCCAATCCTACTTGAAGGATAATCTGGGAAAGGTCAATCCACGGTCAATTCACCTCAGAGATGCTGATCAATCGGAGCAGGGTTGTTGATGCTGTGGGGAATTATTGGTCACTTCTAGTAAGCAATAACTTTGTCGTTTTCAGTAATGATGATAACATCGGTATTGTTGTTATTATCATTATTATTGTCATTATTATTATTGTTATTATTGTTGTTACAGTTATTATTGTAATCAGTATTGCTGTTGTTATTATTATCATTATTATCATTACTATTTATTTTTTATTATTATCATTATTATTGTTATTATTATTATCATTATCGCCGTTATTCATATTATTGTCTTTATCATTATCATTATTATTACCACTATCATCTTTATCTGTTTTAACACCATCACCGTTATAGTTATTATTATCATTATGATAATGATAATCATCATTATTATCATTATTCCCATTAATATCATTATTATTATTGTTGTTTTGTTGTTGTTGTTATTATTACCATTACCTTTATCATCATCATCATCATTGTTATTATTATCTTTATCATCATCGTCATCATCATTATTATTATTATCATTATCATTATTATCATCATCATTACTGTTATCATTGCTGTTATTATTATTATTATTACTGTTGTTGTTTTGTTGTTGTTGGTAGTGGTATTATTTCTATTCCTCTTCTTCTTTTTCTTCTTATAATTATTATCATTATCATTATCATTATTTGAATTATTACTTTTATTAATGCTATCATTATCATTATCATTGATATTTTGATCACCATTATTGTTACTATTATTTCTATATCGTAATTATCATTGTTATTGTTATTGTTATTATTATCATTATCATTATTACTGTTATCCTAATTATCATTACTATCATTATTCGTAGTAGTAGTAGTAGTAAAAGTAATAACGATATTGACCTACATCATCACCATCAGTATCGTTATCGTCTTGTTATTGTTATCATCCCATATCATCATCAAAAAATTATCGCTAGATTCGCTAAATTACGCTACTAAATGACACATGAAAGCCAAAAAAAAAAAAAAACAAATACATGCTTTAATTTGAGATTGATGCGAGCGTTTTCCATTTCTTTCGTATGAATTTCACTTCCAATGATAATGTACCCTGCATGCAGTATAACGACATTTAGGTGAACATGCGTCTTCTATGTGGCGCATACGCATTAAATTCATAGGTGGAAGTGCATGTACAGGCGCATATGCACACATATAAGAACACGTACACAAACTCAGAGAGATTAAGTGAGAGAGAGAGAGAGAGAGAGAGAGAGAGAAGAGAGAGAGAGAGAGAGAGAGAGAGAGAAAGAGAGAGAGAGAGAGAGAGAGAGAATAACATAAAGAAGAGAGAGAAAGTGAGGGTGGAGACAAAGAGAGAGGGAAAGAGAGTGATTGAGAGAGAGGGGGGGAGAGAGAATAAGTGAAAGAGAGAGTGAAAGAGGAGATAAAGAGAGAGAAAAAGAGAAAGAGGGTGAATGCGAGAGAAAGATAAAGAGAAAGAGTGAATGAGAGAGAAAGAGAAAGAGAAATATAGAAAGTGAAAGAGAGGAAAACGAAAAAAGAAAACAGTAATAGAATCCCCCAAATGCAAGACAGCAGAACACAATGCACCCTAATAACATTGCAAAGAAACCCCAGCAGCCGGGAGCGGTCCGTGGTTTCTTGCTCATGCGACCTCACAAACACATCACATGTTGCCTCGACTTTTCAGCAGCTGTGGCCGCGCGACGCCCGTGCAGGAGGCGGTCGAGGCACAGCTGAATATCTTGAGGGAATTCTTGTGTCGCCTATTCAAGTTTGGTGGCGTGGGCGTTTCTGTCTGGGTCTGTGTACGTATAACGCCTCTCTCTCTCTCTATATATATGTGTGTGTGTGTGTGTGTGTGTGTGTGTGTGTGTGTGTGTGTGTGTGTGTGTGTGTGTGTGTGTGTGTGTGTGTGTGTGCGCGTGCGTGCATGCGTGAATGTTTGCGTGTGTGTGTGTGCGTGCGTACGTTTCTACGCACACATTTATGTATAATATATATATATTATGTATATATATATATATATATATATATATATATATATATAGAGAGAGAGAGAGAGAGAGAGAGAGAGAGAGAGAGAGAGAGAGAGAGAGAAACACTATAACAAGCAACGCATGATCAGGTTCCATTTGTCTTGTTGAACCAAAAATTGAAATCGACTTTTTCCCAGGTTTTTTCTGACAGCTGTTAATGGAAGGGAATTCTTCGCTATCATAGATATAAGAGGGCCATTTTGTACTACTTCTGTTACAACAATAACAAGTAGACCATACAAATAAATATGGATCTAGCTATATCTGGTATTTCGAAGTGCACTTTTATTGGCTAGACGTGATGACGTCATTAACTCTGACCCTTTTTTAGATCCAGTCAGTCTGTGCGATATTTTATGGCAAGTGCTTCCTCAGTGCAATTTCCTTTAAAATGTGTCATTAATAATGGTGGTAGAAAGTGAAACTTAGAAAAAAGAAACAAATATATTCAGTATTTGTAATGAATAATGGCAAAGAGGCGGGGCTTAGCTCGGAAGTTGCCAACTATGATTTTCACCAAGACGGAGTGGAGCTACCTGGTTCAAACTACCTTACACTATATAGTGTATGTGTGGGTATTCTGCATTATTACTATTGTTGTTATCATTTCTTTTTTCATTCTTACAATGCTGTGTTTTATACAGTTTTTGTTAACAGGATACCAAAGGGAATAAAATTTATCTTTTGCATGCCCATAATTCCACATTGGACAGCAAAGCAAAACATAAGAGAGAAAAAACAAACATAAGAAATGAATAACGGGTAAC
>NW_020868664.1:19305-24305 GCF_003789085.1 Penaeus vannamei
CCTCGACCTCCCCCTCCCCTCCCGCCCGGTCCCAGACCTACTGAAGGGCGAACTGACGCAGCAAGGGAATGGTTCCACCGGCGATCCCGCAAGATTGCCGGTTACGTCACTGCCCCCTGATATCAAAACAACGGTATTATTAGTGTGTTTGTGTGCGTGAGGCTGGGCTGTGAGGGGGAAGACTGTTCGCTCAAGTAGGGATTCCTTATCCTCTCTCTGTCTCTGTCTCTGTATCTCTCTTTCTCTGTCTCCCTCTCTGTCTCTGCCTGTCTGTCTGTCTCTTTCTCTCTCTCTTTCTCTCTCCTCTGTCTGTCTGTCTGTCTGTCTCTCTCTCTCTTTTATTTTAATTTTATTATTTTTATTATGATTATTCTTTGTGATTCGCGTATAGTATTGTGGGGAAGAACACCAACAAAAACAACTGCAAAAACAATAAGCAGAGGTACTGTCCAATCTAATCACTTGAAAGCAATGCCCACGTACTTGTTATAAATGCACAAGGGCGTTGGGGTCAACGCCGACCACACACATGCAGGGAAATAATGTATACATATACACAGACAACCATATAGAGTAGTTTATGTGTACATGCACATATTTTTTTTTATATTTATAGATGGATATATAAACAAACAGATAAACTGATAGATAGATAAACATATAGATAGATAGATTAATGGATAGACAGAAACATAGATACAAAGATGGAAAGACTAAAAGATAAAGAAATTGATAGTCTTATATAGACTTTTATATATATATATATATATATATATATATATATATATATATATATATATATATATATATATATATATATATACATATTTGTGTGTGTCTGTGTGTGTGTGTGTGTGTGTGTGTGTGTGTGTGTGTGTGTGTGTGTGTGTGTGTGTGTGTGTGAATATGTATATGTACAGAATAGATAGATAGATATACAAGTAGGTAAAACGACAGATGAATAGATCGGATAAAACAGACAGATAGAATGAGAAAGAGAAATAAAAATTGGTTGGTAGGTAGATAAATTTTTACATAAATAGATAAGAGATATAGGTAAATAAGTATAGATAGTAAGATAAATTATAAAGATAGATATACGACAGAGATACATAGACAGACATATAGACTATTAGACAAATAGGTAGATAGACAGACAGACAGACAGATAGATAGATAGATAGAAAGAGAGAGAAAGAGAGAGAGGTAGATAAATGCTGCAAGTGTAGATAGTTCATGACTTTCTTTTTTTTCTTTTTTTTTAGTAATATTGCATTGCTGTTGTTGCAAAGAATGCAGCATGATATTGGAAATATGAAGGGTCTATAAAAGAGCGCGTTGATTGGTATTGCTGTAATCAATGCAAGCGTGAATAATAATAAACTTTTCCATAAATAATACGTTCGTTCGAGGTATGAAAAGGAGGATTGTTTGTCCGTGTGTGTGTATGCTTGTCTATTTGCGTTTCATTATATTGTTCAAATAAACAAACACGAATGAATAGATTAATTAATCAACAAAACACACAGGATAGTTCCCTACCAACAACCCAAAGAAAGCTTTGAAATACATGAGTCTACCACATTTTAAAACAGAAAATGAATCCCATTTTCTATGTTGGTGTACCATGGTGATGAACCCATCCACTAAATAAGAAGTTTCTTACGCGGATCCGGGTCACGGCCAGTGCTGGAATTCTACGGAAATTCGTCTGCTAAACGGAAAACAAGACGAAGACGACCGATGCATGGTGACGTTACCTCGGAATATTTTTCCGTACGCTGTATTTTTATTATTATTATTATTTTTTTACAAATGGTTTTATAGAAATGAAAGATATTAAGAGGAATATTAAAATATTTCCCCATGTTCCTATAAATTAAACACGAAAACTGATGAAACCATCCTGATATGAACTGATATGATCGAACGTCATCAAGGCGGAAATTTCACCCGACGTCACTTCAGCTGGGTCTTCTAGCTGGGCATCATGAAGGGTATAGCCACAACCCCGCAGAGTGACTTTAAACCTTCAGCCCTGCAACACACTCATAATGAATAGTCGCTAACTTTTTAGATAAATTAAGTTAACAGGTTAAATGTCACATACATCTAGTACATTTTCTCTAAAGAGATGCGGGTGGCTTTTATGTTGTTGAATGTTCTTCCGTTATTTGCTTAATAATGTATTTATTATTTATCTTTTTTCAATTAAGTACTGGTTATAGTATGCTATTATCGTTTATCTTATTGAAGAAAGAGTAAACTGTAATCTAATATTCATCCGTTTATAATATATTCATCCGTTTATAATAGTGTATGGTTCATTCATATTATATATATCAATTTTTTATATCATCTAATTTTTAGAAAACGGCAGAAATGCAGAAAAGCCGCCAGACCCGGTGACGGCCCAGAACTAATCAGCTGGTCGCTTGCCAGTCCATCCATGAATATCCACCACAATCCGACATTACCATTTGGGGTAATTCTACTGAGAGACTAATTTATCTAATCAATAAACAAGCCAATTGATTGACTAGGGAATGGATAAAGAACAGTATCTTCTTGGATAGGTGTTTGTAATGATAAATACCCTAAATATTTTTGGCCCATAAGTAAGACAAAATGATAGTAGGTGCCTATAAAGTGAACTGGCAACTCACCCAGGCCATTTGAGTAATTCTAATCAGCTGTCACTCATGTTTACCTATTTCTGCTATGTCTAAAATTCATATGCAATATATTTGAAGACTTCAACTTTACTTTTCTCAAACTTGGCGAAGTCAGGAGTGAGCCAATAGTTTTTCCTTTTTTCTGAGACTGGATGGACTGAAGTTAAAAGGTTTAACAGTGTTTGAATTGGGGTCTTTCCGAAGGCATGTATTAAAAGAAATATACAGTAAGCATTTGGGCATAAGACCTGGCGAAACTCTACGAAACTTGAGGTTCATTTTTATTGCGACGTTGAAACCTTACAGTAGAATGCTCCCTTAACAACTTCGAAGCAAGATTTTTTTTTCTTCTTATCTTGATGATTGTTGCTGTTTTTGTAACTGCTGTTGCCATTGTTATTATTATTCTTAGTATCATTAACATGTTCATATTACTCTCATTATTATGATCACATTACTCTCATAATTATGATCATGTTACTATCACTATTATAATTATATTACTATCATTATCATTATCATCATTATCACCATCACCTCCACCATCATCTTCATCAACATCATCCACATCATTACCTCACCATTTTTGTTATCGTTACTTTCACTCTCATCATAATTTTGATTCGTAATCATTAGTATTGATTGTTATTATTATTATTATCATTATTATGCTCACATTACTCTCATTATTATGATCATATTACTATCATTGTTATGATTATATTACAGTCATTATCTTTATCATCATCATCATCATCATCATCAGCGCCACAATCACCACCATCATCAAAATCATCCACATCATTACCCCACATTCATTGTTATTGTTACCTTCCCTCTCATCATAAATTTTTATTCGTTATTATTACTATTGATTGTTATTATTCTCATGCAGCGTACCGAAAACATCGCTGAAATTGGTGTACCCGGAGAGACGTCAGTTAGTCAACTACATCAATTTTCAGCCAAACATAAAATGCAACATAGGATCTTCCTCCTTATCCTTGTCCTCATAGTTCCGCTCCTTCTTTCTTTCCCTTCTTTCCTGCCCTCTCTCGTTCCCTTCCCTCCCTCTTTTTCCTTTCTTTCCTCCCTCGATTCCTTCCTTCCCTCTTTACCCTTCTTTATCTCTTTCTGCCTTTTCCTTCCTCGCTTCACTTCCTTCCTTCCCTGCTTCTCTCCCTTCCTTCCTTCCCCTCCTTCGCTTCTCTTTCTTCCTTCCCCTCCCTCGCTTCTCTCTCTTTCTTCCCTCCCTCTCTCCCTTCCTTCCTTCCCCTCCCTCGCTTCTCTTCCTTCCTTCACTCCCTCTCTCCCTTCCTTCCTTCCCCTCCTTCGCTTCTCTTCCTTCCTTCCTTCCCTCCCTCGCTTCACTTCCTTCCTCCCCTGTTTTCCCTTCCCTCACTTCTTCCCCTCCTTTCCTCTCCTGCACCCTTATCTCCCTTCTCCCTTCCACCCGACTCTTCCATCTCTCCTCCCTTTCCTTCTCTCCCTGCATTCATTCCTCTTCATCTCTCCTCCGTTTTCCTCCCTCCCTGCCTACCCTCCTTCAGTCCTCCCCTACTTCCCTCTTTATCCACTCTTAAAAGGGCTCCATACATTTTTTCCTTTTATCTTTTCGCTAAAGTTAAAAGAAACTTTAAAAGGATAAAGGATAGCGCCATATTGTAGGAATCAAAGAGATTGTAACGAAGTATTTCTACCCTTCTCTCTCTCTCTGTCTGTCTGTCTGTGTCTCTCTGTCTGTCTCTCTCTCTCTCTGTACGGCTGTCTCTCTCTCTCTCTCTCTCTCTCTCTCTCTCTCTCTCTCTTCTCTCTCTCTCAGTCTTTCGATCTCTCTTTCTTCTCTTCTCTCTCTGTCTTTCGTTATCGCTCTCTCTCTCTCTCTCTCTCTCTCTCCTCTCTCTCTCTCTCTCTCTCTCTCTCTCTCTCTCTCTCTCTCTCTCTCTCTTCTCTCTCTCTCTCTCTCTCTCTCTCTCTCCTCTGGCTGTCTGTCTCTCTGTTTTTCTGTCTGTCTGCCTCTCTCTCTCTCTCATTCGGAAAGGGCTTTGCTGGTGTGCAAGGAACGTTGGATTGCGTTCATGCAGGCAGAAGGAAAGCACAGGCATGAAAATCGAGTACATGCAGAGTACTGTAAAACGCATAGTCTTTAAACTCTTTAAAGGGTTTGGAAGAAAGTATAGAGAGAGTGAGGGAGAGAAAAACAAAAGAGAAATGGAAAGAGAATGAAAGAGATAGATATTCAGTAAGAGAGAGAGAGAGAGAGAGAGAGAGAGAGAGAGAGAGAGAGAGAGAGAGAGAGAGAGAAGAGAGAGAGAGAGAGAGAGA
>NW_020868664.1:34305-41805 GCF_003789085.1 Penaeus vannamei
ACTCTGTATGTGTCGTGCGTGCACTTACATCCCCCTCAGTATCCCTGATATGTAATTTACATGTACACGGTTGACTTTTCACGTGTCCGTATTAATCTACTCGTGTGCGTGCGTGTAAGTATAACTACCCACGTGCACACGCTACTCTCCCGCCAGATCAGAGAGCGCTGAAAACCTGACACTGGATACTGAACACATCCAAAAAATTGCTACACCATTATAGTACAAAAAGACTGAACGCTATTCCCTTTGCTACGAATGGATGGCGATGTAGATGTGTGAGAGATAATGATGATAATGAAAGGTGATTAATAAATGGATGGTGAAAGAGAAGATAATGATGAGTAATGAAAGGTGATAAATGATGATGGTGAAAGATAATGCAGTGGAAAAGGTGGTGCTGAAAGATTATAGCGGTGCGAATAATGAAAGGTGATACATGATGATGGTCTTGAAAGATAATTGCCCAGTGGGAAAGGTGGTGTGAAGTCATAATGATGATAATGAAAGGTATAGATAATGATGGATGTGCGAAAATGAAATGCTGGTGGAGAAAAGGATGAGTGTGAAAAGATAAATGATGAAAATGAAGGTGATGAATGATGAATGGTGAAAGATTATGCCAGTGGGAAAAAGGTGGTGTAGAGATAATGATGATAATAGAAATGCGTGATAATGTTTGATGGTGAAGATAATGCTAGTGGAAAAGGATGGTGCTGAGAGATCATGATGATAATGAAAAGGTCAGATAATGATGATGGTGGAAAGATTAATGCTAGTGGAGCAAAAAAGGTTGGTGTGAAAGACTATGATGATAATGAAAGTGATCAATTGAATTGATGCTGTGAATATAATGCAGATGGAAAAAATGGTGTGAGGATAATGATGATACGAGCAGAAACGGTGATAATTGATGATGGTAAAGATAGTGCCAGTGGAAAAGGGTGTGTGAGAGATAATGATGATAATGAAAGGTGATAATGATGATGGTGAAAGATAATGCCAGTGGAAAAAAATGGTGTGAGAGATAATGATGATAGTGAAAGATGATAGTTATGACATTGAAAGATAATCCTAATGCAAAAAAATTATAATGATGATAATGATGATGAAAAGTGATAATAATGGCAGTGAAAGATAGTGATAATGATGATGAAAGATGATGAATGATGAATGAAAGATGATGAAATGATGATGATGATTATAATGATGACAATGGAAGATGATGTTAATGATAATGATTTTCACGATTAGAAAATAGATTTGAGATATATGTTAGTTCGTTTTTGGTTCTCATATACATGTATGTATGTATGTGTGTGAGAATGTATGTATTTACGTTTGTGCGAAAAAAAAAACTATTCATTCACATATTTGCGGATTCATGCGGATTCATATAAATAAGACATATGGATAAATGTACTCGTGAATATGTATGTATACATGTGCTAAAAATAAAAAAAAAAAAACAGATGAATGTGGTGCATTTATGAATACATATTTATGTATCAATACATGCATGTAAATTGTGTAAAGTCTGTGTATGTAAACGTGTATGAATGTACACCACGCGGAGATACGCACATATGTCTGTATCAGTGAGTCAGTAGATGCGTGTATGAATATCCCATACGAGTGCGCCTTTATGTGTGTGTGTGTGCCCTCAGGTGCACATGTGTGTACGTGCGTGTGCGTGCCTCAGCGTGTGAATACATATGTCGTGCTAAGCCTTTTAGCGACCGCGTGCGTGTCTCTTGTCTATCCACCTCCCCTCCTTCTCCTCCCCCTCTCCTCCCCCTCCCCCCTACCCCTCCCCCTCCTCTTCTCCCCCTCCTCCCCCCTCTCTCTCTCTCGCCCCCCCTCCTCTCCGCCCCACCCCCCTCGTGTCCGCCCCCCCCCCTCTCCGAAGCCCCGCCTCTTTCTATTCACTTCTTCTACACTCATTTACTCCGCCTCTCTCTTATTCTCTTTCTCTATGTGTTTTTGTTCTATGGTCTATCATCTCGTTCTTTTTATTTCGTTCTCGCTTTTTTTTTTTTTTTGCTTTCTCTTTTTCCCTTTCTCTCTTTCTCGTCTCTTTCTTTTTTCTTTATATTTTCTCTCATATTCTCTTCTCTCTCTGTCTTCTCTCTCTCATTCTCTGTCTCTGGCTACCTATATGTTATTCCTCTCTATCTATCTGTCTGTCTGTCTGTCTGTTTAGCGAAAGAGGAAGAATGAGATACAGACGGAAGAAAAAGGAGGGAAAGGGAAACCAAAAGAACGAAGGAGGAGGTGAGAGAGAAAGAGAAGGCAGAGGAGAAAGAGGAGGAGAGGTACTGTAAGAGGAGACGAAGAAAAAACAGAAAAAAATAGAGGAGGAGAAAAGAGAGGACAGGAAGAGGAGGAAGGAGGAGGAGGATTTAAAAGGTGAAAGAAAGGACAAAATTATGAAAAGAAGTCATAGGAGGAGGGGAGGATAAAACGGAGGGGAGGTAAGGAAGAGAAAGAGGGAGAGAAAAAATATGAAAGAAAATGTAGTTGAGGAGAAGGAGGAGGGGGAAAAGTCATAAGGAAGAGGAGGTGAAGAGAGGGAGGAGGAGGAGAAAGAAGAAGAATAAGGAGATGAGGCAGAGTGAGGAGGAGAAAGGGGGTAGAAAAAAAAGCGTATAAAAGAAAAGGCAGAGGAGGAGGAGAGGGGGAAAAAAGCCCTGAAAGAAAAGACGAAAGGAGAGGAGGAGGAGGAGGAAGGGAGGAGGGGGAGGAGGGGAGGAGAGGAGAGAGGGAGCGAAGAAAGGGGGCGAGCGGCAGCAAAGCAGCTCTTGGGCTCGAGTGTTTGTTTACGGTCGTGACGTCATTCGCGAGGCGGCGCGACACCCCCCTCCCCCCCCTCCCCCACCTCCCCGGCACACAACAAACACCTTTCAGCCTTTTCGAGAGAAGTCAGCGTGGTGGTGCGTGTCTGCTTCTTCTTCTTCTTCTTTTCTTTCTTTTCTTTTCTTCTTCTTTCTTTCTTTCTTTTCTTCTTTCTTTCTTTCTTTTTTCTTTCCTTTCTTTCTTCCTTTCCTTTCTTCTTTCTTTCTTCTCTTCTTTTCTTTCTTTCTTTCTTCTTTCTTTCTCTTTCTTTCTTTCTTTCTTTCTTCTTTCTTTCTTTCTCTTTCTTTCTTTCTTTCTTTCTTTCTTTCTTTCTTTCTTTCTTTCTTCTTCTTTCTTTTCTTACTCCTTCCTTGCTTCTTTCTTTCTTTCTTCTTCTTTCTGTCTTCCTCCATTCGTTCGTCGTTCTCTCTCTGTCATGTTCTTTGTATGTGTGTCTGTATGCCCGCGTGTGTTCTGATACTCGCCCAAGCCAAGCCGTGGTTCGCGACCGAGACCCGTGCCCGTAGGAGAGGGCACGTGACCAGGGCAGCAAGGAGAGAGAGACAGCAGTGCCCCCCCTCTCGCCTCGTGAATCCATTTTACTTTAATTTTACTCCTAAGCAATAGTCAAGCCACCTATTCTCCCTCAGCTCTCATTTACCCCTCCCTCCCTCATGTCTCTTTTCCTCCCTCCTTATTCTTCCTTCCCTTCTTATTCTCCAACTCTCTCTCGTGAATCCATTTTACTTTAATTTTACTCCTAAGCAATAGTCAAGCCACTATTCCCTCAGCTCTCATTTACCCCTCCCTCCCTCATGTCTCTTCTTCCTCCTCCTTATTCTCCCTCCCTTCTATTCTCCCTCTCTCTCGTGAATCCATTTTACTTTAATTTTACTCCTAAGCCAATATTCAAGCCAACGTATTCTCCTCAGCTCTCATTTACCCCTCCCTCCCTCATGTCTCTTCATCCTCCTCCTTATTTCTCCCTTCCCTTCTTATTCTCCCCAGGTCTTCTCTCGTGAATCCATTTCTTCTCTTCTCTTCAGCAATAGTCAAGCCACATATGCTCTACCTCAGCTCTTCATTTACCCCGCCCTCCCCTGTATGTCTCCTTCCTCCTCCTCCATTTTCTTCCCCTTCCCTCCTTTTCTCCCTGTCTCCTCTCGTGAATCCATTTTCCTGCCTCTTCTCTCCCTAAAGCCAATAATCAACATATGCCACTAAGGCCGCCCGCTGTTCCCTACATTTGAAGCGCCAGAGCCTCTCATTGGTGGAATAACTGATCTGTTTATAACTTCTTTGAACCGGCCTGAAAAAAGGGTCCGACACGAAAGCCTATGGAAAAAAAGCCGAATGTTTGGTCGTAAGACAGCTAAGCTGTGGAAGAAGGCGACTTATGGTATCAGGTTAGACACGAAGCCTATTGGAAAAAAGCGAGCTCAGGCTGTAAGGCAGACAGCCAACAAACGTCTTGATCCTTTATTAAAGAGTTATGACGGAGAGGTTAGGCTGCTCCTCTGTGCGTGCTGCTGCTCCTTGGCTGCTCCTCCCGAGAGTGAGGTGCTGCTCCTTGCTCCCCGCCCGAGTCTGCCGGTCTATGTACAATGGTTTGGCGGCTCGGTGAATCAGAATTTGTGCACGTGTAGAGAGCCCGGTCATGAAGGAAGGAAGTGTTACAGCAACGCATAACACGATTGTACAAGGTCTTGGGTTGGGCTGTTGATCAGGGAATTGCACGGGAGAAACCGGTCATGAAGACAGGATTTTTCAGCAACGCATAATCACGCGGAAAGGGAAATACAACACGGCATTGTCTGGGTGTGCGAGAAGGATATAAACAGTAAGGCCATGGACATGTGTACATGCGTTATGATTGTGTGTGTGTGTGTGTGTGTCTGCGTGTGTGTATGTGTGTGTGTGTGTGTGTTTGAAAATATGTATGTAACATGCGTGTAAGATCATGTGAATTATGAAATATAACAAAAAACACATTGAATTCATATGCCGTAAAGGTTTCATATATGATATTTTGTCCCCTGTGTTGACCCGAGTGGTGTATGCATTGGTGTGTTGGTGTGTGTGTGTGTTTGAGCGTGTGTATGCGTAGTGTTTCAGTGTGTGTTCGCGAGCGTGTGTGTAGGCGCGTAAATTCAAATATACAGCTCTGTGCCTGTCTTGCTCGAACCCAAACACACTATTTAGCGCCGACGATATACTGCCGTCGTCGCCCTGCACTAAATATTGCAAATGAGGCGAGATATCCGTGTCAACTTAGACTCGGAAAGGAGGATTCAGAATTTGTCTTTGTACGTTCGATTGTACAGAGGCTGATCATCATCGTGAATGCTTTATGCCGCGTCTAATGAAAAGGGATTATTGTTCGGAGGTCGAGGGAGCAGAGGGAGGAGAAGGGGAGAGAAGAGAGGGGAAGAGGACAGAGAGAGACAAAAGAGAAGAGGGAGAGGAAGAGGGACAGAAGAGAGGGAGAGGAGAGGGACAGAGAGAGAAGGGGAGAGGAAAGAAGGAGGGGAGAGGAGAGGGAGAGAGAGGAAAGAAGAGGAGAGAAGGAGAGGATGAGGGGAGGGAAGAGAGAGGGAGAGAGGAGAGAAGAGAAGAGCAAGAGAGAGGAGGAAAAGGAGGGGGAGAGAGAGAGAGAGAGGAGAGGAAAGGAGGGGAGAAGAAGGAGAGAGAGGGGAGAGGAAAGAAGGAGGGGAGGAAAATGAGGGAGAAGAGAGATGAGAGAGAGGAAAGAAGAAAGAAAGGAAGGGGAGGAGGAGGGAAAGGGAAGAAAGGGGAAGGAATAGAAAGGGGGAGGTTCGAAGAGGGAATCAAAGAGACTTGAAGAGACGAAAGAGGAGAAGAACGGAAGGGGAGAAGGCCGAAAAGGGGGAAATAAGGGGAAAAGGAGGGGAAGGGAGAGAGGAAAGAAAAGAAAGGGGAAAATGAGAGAGAGATGGTATATGTGGGAAGGAAGGCGGGAGAGCATATGAGGAGAAAGAGGAATAGGAGAAGAAAAAAGATTATACCAGAAGATTAAAGGGAAAATGTGGAAGGAAGAGCTGGAGGGGAATGGAAGGAGAAGAGAAAGCGAGAGAGGGAGAAAGGAAGGAAGGAGGAGTAAGGAAAACAGATAAAGAGGAGGGGAAGAGAGAAGGTCGATAAAAATGGGAAGATAGGGAAGAGGAGGAGAGAGGGGGAGGTGAAGTAGAAAAGAGAGAGGAAGCGGAACCGACGAAGAAACGGAGAAAAGGGGAGCTGAAGAGAGGAAGAGAAGGAGGAGGAGAAGGAGAAGCAAGGAGTAGAAAGGAGAGAGAGAAGAAAATTCGACAGAGAAAAAAAAAAGAGAAAACGGAAGAGAAGGATAAGAAAGAAAAGAGACACGGAGAAAAAGAAGAAAGCAGAAATGAAAGACAAGAGGGATCAGCGAAGAGACGAAAGAGTAGGAGAGGAATCAGCGAAGAGCGAAGAGAGAGAAGAGGAGGAGGAGAGGGAGGAGAGCGCCTACTTCACGAAACATGATACGATCGCATGCATAACACAGCTACACTCCTGGCGCTGTGTTTTAGGCACATTTATAGGCCCCTCGAGCAGGGCGCCTGCGGAGGCAGGTCGGGGCGAGGAGGGGGAGGGGGAGGGGGGGGAGGGGGAGGATGGGTGTATGGTGAAGGGGGGAGGGTGAAGTGAAGGGAGGGGAAGTGAAGGGGGGCGAGGGGGGGAGGAGGAGGGGGTGAAGGAGGGAGTTGGGAAGGGGGGAGGGTGGGGTGGGGGAGCAGGAAGAGAGGATAACAACACCAACAACATTAAAAAAAAAAAAAATAAAAAAAAAAAACAAAAGCAACAAAACGGAAATAAAAAGCAAAGGAAAAAAAAAGAGAAAAAACCTGAAGCCAAGTGAACGGAAGGCGAGATTCCCCCCCCCCCCCTCCGCCTCCCCTCCCCTCCCCCAGGCACAAAGGCAGACACGATCTCAGGCGAAAAACACAAAAGAAGAAGATTATCAAATTATATACTCGCTGCCATCGGGTCTCTCTCTCTCTCTCTCTCTCTCTCTCTCTCTCTCTTTCTCTTCTTTCTCTTCTCTCTCTTCTCTTTCTTTCTCTTTTTTCTTTCTCTTCTCTTTCTCTTCTCTTTCTCTTTCTCTTTCTGCTTTCTCTTTCTCTTTCTCTTGCTCTTTCTGCTTTCTTTCTTTACTCTTTCTCTTTCTCCTTTCTCTTACTCTTTCTCTCTCTCTCTCTCTTTCTCTCTCTTCTCTCTCCTCTCTCTTCTCTCTCTCTCTCTCCTCTCTCTCTCTCTCTTCTCTCTCTCTCTCTCCTCCTCACTCTCTCTCTCTCTCTCTCCTCTTCTCTTGCTCTATATCTTGCTCTCTCTCTCCTCTCTCTCTCTCTCTCTTCTCTCTCTCTCTCTCTCCTTTCTCTCATCTCTCTCTTCTCTCTGTTACTCTCTATCTCTCTCGTCCTTCCTCTCTTCTCCTCTCTTCTCTCTTCTCTCTCTCTCTCTCTTCTCTCTCTCTCTCTCTCTCTCTTCTCTCTCTCTCTCTCTCTCTCTCTCTCTCTCCTCTCTCTCTCTTTCTCTTTCTCTTTCTCTTTCTCTTCTCTTTCTCTTTCCTCTTCTCCCCCCCTTCCTCCCTCTCTCTTGCCTCTCTCAACGCTAGATTTTGATATATAT
>NW_020868664.1:49305-56805 GCF_003789085.1 Penaeus vannamei
AATAAATAAATAAATAAATAAATAAATTCGCAAAGTTAGCGTTTGGTTAACAATAATGGGTTTAGCGTAATGTTAGTATAATTATCAGAATGAGTATATATAATAAGAGCAGTTTTGCCATAGGATGAGTATCACAAACAGTCATAACATTATCATCATTTTTATTATGATTATTGACATCTTTATTATTATTTTCATTATCTTCGCTTCTATTGTCATGAGGATGAGGATGTTAATGACGATGATAGCGATGGGGACAATGATAATGATGATTATTATCATTACTATTATCATCGTTATCATTATTGTTATCATCATTATTACTATTATCATTATCATTATTATCCTTATTTAGATTATCATCATTATTATTATTCTATCATTCTTCTTATTATCTTATCATTATCATTATCATCATTATCATTATTATCATTATCATTACAAGTAGTATTAGTAATATCCGTATCATTAATATTATTATTATTATCATTATTCTCGTTATCATCATTACTCCTACTACTATTATCGTTACGGTTATCATTATTATCATTATAATTTTCATATTTATAACACCTCTTCCGCAGCTCAGTGACACAGAGACAGAGAGAGAGAGAGAGAGAGAGAGAGAGAGAGAGAGAGAGAGAGAGAGAGAGAGAGAGAGAGAGAGAGAGAGAGAGAGAGAGAGAGAGAGAGAGAGAGAGAGAGAGAGAGAGAGAGACAGAGACCAGAGACAGAGACAGAGAGAGAGAGACAAGAGACAGAGAGAGAGAGAGAGAGAGAGAGAGAGAGAGAGAGAGAGAGAGACAGAGAGAGACAGAGACAGAGAGACAGAGACAGAGAATGAGAATGAGAGAGAGAAGAGAGAGAGAGAGAGAGAGAGAGAGAGAGACAGAGAGAGAGACAGAGAGAGAATGAGAGAGAGAGAGAGAGACAGAGAGAGAGAGAGAGAGAGAGAGAGAGAGACGAGACAGAGAGAGAGAGAGATAGAGACAGAGAATGAGAGAGAGATAGAGAGAGAGAGAGAGAGAGACAGAGAGAGAGAGACAGAGACAGAGACAGAGACAGAGACAGAGACAGAGAGAGAGAGAGAGAGAGAGAGAGAAGAGAGGAGAGAGAGAGAGAGAGAGAGAGAGAGAGAGAGAGGAGAGAGAGAGAGAGACAGAGAATGAGAGAATGAGAGAGAGAGAGAGAGAGAGAGAGCCGCCTCTGTTTCGGAGTCCGACGGCGGTGCAAAGTGTGAAATGTTAACGCGCATGTCCACCGTTTTTTGTTTTTTCTTTTTGTCTCTCTTTCTTTTCTTTTAATGGCTGGTTCATATTGCGATTTTTTTTTTAATGGTTGGGGTCATAGGTCAAGGAGAGATAAGAGGGATTACTCGAAGCAATGAGGTTTCTCAGCGGATTCAGCTCTCTGCTTATATAATTGAGATTATTATTATCATTACTGTTGTTGTCATTGTTGTTGTTATTATCATCATCATAATCATCATCATTATCGTTTTCGTTATTACCATTATCAACATCATTATCATTATTACTTCTACCATTATCACCATCATTATCATTATCACTATCATTATCATCATCATTATTACTATCACCATTCTTTTTTTCATGATAATCATTACAATTACCATGATTATGATTGCAATTATCATGATTATCATTACAATTATCATTATTACTAATATCACCATAATCTCAGCCGGCTATTATCATCAGCATCATTATCATTGTTATCATTATTTTTTAATGTCGTTTTCATTATCTTTATTATTGTTTTTATCATTATTATCGTTATTACTATTGTTATTCTTGTTATTCTTATTATCATTATTAAGTTATCATCATCTTTATTATCACCATCATTACTATTGCTATTACTATCATTATCATTATTATTGTTATCATTATCTGTATTATTATCATTATTATTGTTATTATTATCTATATTATTATCATTATTATTGTTATTATTATCTATATTATTCATTATTATTATTATTATCTATATTATTATCATTATTATTACTATTGTTATTACTATCATTATCATTATTGTCATTATTATTGTTATTGTTATTATTATGTTTATCATTATTACTTATTACATATTATTATTTATCATTATTATCTCATTATTATCATCATCATTACTATCATTAATTATGATTGTCATCACAGTCATTACATTTTATTATTATCATTATTATATTTCACCATTATTATTATTATTCATTATTATTGTTGTTGTTATCATTATTATCATCATTGTGTTGTTGTTGTTACTATTATCATCATTATCATTTTTATCATCAAAACTTTTATTATCATCACCATAATCATTATCATTATTATCATCACAATTATTATTCTTATCATTGATATAATTATTTTGTCATAATTATTATCATTACTATTACTATCATTATCATTATTGTTTCTATTGTTATTATTAATGATATTAACATTATTGTCATTATTATTACTACTACTTTTCATCAGTATCATTTTCTTTCATTTTTATTGTTGTTGTTGTTATATTCATCATCATCATCCTCTTTATTAACAATGTTGTTTTTTAATACTTCCATAACTAATATGACTGTTATTGTTATCATTATTATATCACCCTTATTTTCATCATTATTATAATTGTCATTACTACTATCATCATTACTATTATTACTATTGTTATTATCATTATCATTCATATGATTATCATTATCCCTATTATTGTTAATATTAATATTATTATTATTAATATTATTATCATTATTATCATTATTATTATAATCATCATTATCATTATCTTACATTACTATTGTTATTATCATTATTATCATGCTTATTATTGTCAATAATATTACCATTTTCATCCTGATTATCATTATTATCATAATTACTATCATCATCACCATCATCATTTTGTTTTTATCATTGCTAGAACCATTATCATCATTATCATTACTAGTAATATCATCATTATTACTACTAGTAATATCATCGTTACTACTAATAGTAACATCATCGCTACTACTAATAATATCATTCTTGTTAGAATCACCATCATCATTGTTGTTATTATTAATATCATTATTATTGGCATTATCGGTAGTCTTATCAAAATAATGATAATAAGATTTCCACTTCAGCTTTGGCATCATTGTAGATAATGTGATTTTAATTAGAATTTATCGTATCTATCGTTAGTTTTGTTTCTATTACTACTATAAATAGTATGATTTTAATAGAACTTTTTTTTCATACATACTTATCATTACTACCATTCTTATTACTTTTCCTTGTTATTGTTAATATTGTTGTATGTTGTATGTACGTTTTTTCTGTCCATTTATTTATACATTTATCTATCGGTTAACAATTTTCATGCCAGGATTACATAAAATGTTACCGCCGTGATGGCAATTCTATGGCTGAGTTAACATGTAGTGTTTATATTGTAGCGAATCGCCTGCTCAGTCACGGCGAAACACCTCACCAAACCTGTTCCGAATTCTGTTTCGAACATCCGCTTATTCGCACACTCATTACATAGGGGGAGAGAGATTCGAAGCTTCATTTCGTAAGTTTTTCGTACTTTTTCGTATTGTTATGTACACACTAGTCTCTCCGGCGGTTTAATATTAGCGGTAAATTCATACGATAAACCACCTACGTTTGTTTTAAAGACATAGTTATTGCGCAATTTCGATGATGCATAATATTCATTGTAGAGAAAAAAAACGGAGAATGCGGGAATAGATAGATAGATAGATAGATAGATAGATAGATAGATAGATAGATAGATAGACAGATAGATAGACAGATAGATAGATAGATAGATAGATAGATAGATAGATAGATAGATAGACAGACAGACAGATAGATAGACAGATAGAAATTGATATAGATATATATACATTTTTTTACGATTGATTGAAGGTAGCTACGAGCTCTGATATTCCATCCTGAAAGTTTCATAATCTGTGCATTATCATTACTTTTAATACACGTAAGCACTTCAACTTTTGAGGAGAGCTGGTATGTAAGGAAGAATTATCTTTTAATATTTTAAGACCAGGTGAAGGTAAATTAGGGAAACATTTCGAGATAAAGGAAGGATTTTAAGTTGTGAGGTTGGTTTGAAACAGATGGGGAAGGTTGTCACTGTCACTGTAATTTCTGGTTGTTATTATATGAATTATTTCTATGGTTATCATTATTTGTGCTATTATAGGTATTAATATCATTAGTATGATTATAATAGTAATGATAATTATTATTATTATTATTATTATTATTGTTGTTTATTATCATTTATTATTATTATTATTATTATTATTATTATTATTATTATTATATTATTATTTATTATTATTATTATTATTATCATATTATTATATTATTATCATCATTATCATTATTATTACCATCACTATCATCACAACTACAATCATCATCATTATCATCATAGTTATTATCATTATAATTAATCATTATAACATCACCGCATCACCATAGCTGCTCTCATTATTTCCATAATTATCATTATTATCATGAGGTAATGGTGTCGTTAGTGCTCATTTCTCTTTAACAACCTGATTATGCAACAAGGTAATTACGGATGGCGATGAAATAATTATTATCATTTGTAATCACTATGATTATCGTCATTATTTATGGTATTGTTATCATTGTTGTTATTGCTGTCATAAGGAGTTGTTGTAATAGTATCATTAGTATTATCATTATTATTAGGCGTGTTGTTATCATCAGTATCATTGTTAGTAGTTGTGGTATCATTATCATTACTGTTGTTTTTATTATTATAATCATTATCATTATCATTATTATTAGTATTATTACTTTTATCATTATTATTAATATTATCATTATCATCATTATTATCATTATTATTATTACTATTTAATTATTATTATTATATTATTATTATCCGTATTATTATAACCATTATTATTATTATCATTATTATATTATTATTATTATTATCATATTATTTATTATCATTATTATCATTATTGTCATTTATTTCATTATTATTACTATCATTATCACTATCATTATTACCGTCGTAATCATTACCAACATCACTAGTCCTAATACTACTACTTTTACTAGTACTGCAATGATTATCATTGATATTACCATAAATCCTCAACACTTAATATGTATTTACTGCTTACATGACAGTTATAATGGAAAGAACGTTTACAAACTTAAACATATATACCTCAACTGTTAACCAGAATGAAATGCCAAAATTAAATGAATATATGATGATAAGAATAATTAGATAATAGGATAAGTCATTCTTAATAAGCCAGACCGTAGACGAAAATCTTATATTCAAAACAAACCCCTTTTTTTCTGAACCAAAAATACCTGTAAGTAATCTTTTACTTGTCTAATGGCTTCGCCCAGCTGTGAAAATAACGGCGGGAATTTTCTGTTTATATTCACCGTCGGCAGATATCCCGCGATATCTGCCGACGGTGATTAATATCAATTAATTTAATATTAATTGATTTTAATTAATTAATTTCAAAATTAATATTAATTAATTTAATATCTGATAGAGTTGCAAGGCTTTTAATAATCCCCGGAGACAACTTTTGCAAAGACCCAGGCCAACGCTTGCCAGGTATTCTTATCCCAAAGATTAATATCAACTTGATTCTCGATATATCAAGCCTTGATATAACAAATCGTGAACAGGTTTTGGGTGTAATTTGGCACTGTGATCTGCAGAACAGGCGGAGAACTTATTGCTGACGTCATGTATTTGCAAAAAGATAATTCTTTATTCTGTCCAAGATAAAGATATTTGGGTTATCTCTGCTGGAAGCGAAAAGATACTATTGATAAGAAAGACCATGAAAACCATGATAAGCAAGATAACTGTGGTAACATTTATGGTGATAATTATTAAGACAAAAATTGCCATAAAAAGATAAATTACATCATGTGATATTGGAATTACTTTCATTTCTGTGGATGTTTCTTTAGTTCTGTTAAAATTCTCATGGACCTTAATATACCAATAAATACTATTGTTATCAACATTCTTATTACAATTATTGTAATATTATTACCATTATTATTATTTTATATTATTATCATTATCATTATTTATCATTATTATCATTATTTATTTATTTTTTTTACTTATTATCATTTTTATTACCTTTTACCACCATTATTATAATTATCATTATTTATTACTATCATTATTATTATTATTATTATTATTATTATTATTATTATTATTATTATTATTATTATTATTATTATTATATATTATCATATTATCATATTTTATTATCATCATTATCATTAGTATTATTGTTTTTATTATATGTTATCGTTATTCTATCATTATTTCATCATCATTACAGTTATTATTCTTATCATTATCATTATTATCATTATTATTGTTGTTTCACCATCATTACCATTATTATTATTTCTATCATAATTAGTAATAATAGTAACAGTGTCATGATTGTTAGCATTTTCACTACCATTTATTTTATTATTATCTTTATTATTATTATTATCAAATCATCATTATTTTTTTTTCTTACCTTTCTCATCAATATATTTTTTATCATTATTAAGGTTATTATAATCATCACTGTTGCTGTACTATTATTATCATTATTATTATAATGTTTTGCATTGGTGTTAACATTCATATCAATATTATCATTTATTCCTTAATTATTTATTTATATTTCATTATCATTACTATTACGATAACTTTTAATAATATCATAATTACTACCATCCCTGTTCATATAAATAAAATAAGTAAATCTATAATTGATTCTGTAAATATGATTATGATTTTATATTGAAAGCGGCCGTAATAATAATCATAATGAGTTAATATTGTATTGAAAGGATAGAACAAATACCAGCGGCGACAACTGCTTCGGCGCCCATTTTGCTTTCGAGACAAGAGCGCAGCAAAAAACAAACGCGCGCAAGAAGGGCGACAATAGAATAAATCGCAGCACCTCTAATAAAACTAAAGGACGGCGTCAGCCCGAAATGCAAATGAGCCTAATGAACACATTTACGCCGCTGCTGCCGCTCTGTTGGCCGCCTCGCCCTCCCTGGAGCGCCGCGCCGCAGAGCCAGACGGCGCCCCTCCCACGCCGAAATCAGGACTGAGATGTCTCGCATTTGTAAATTCTGCCGCCAGAGGTCAGGTCAAGATGGCGCCCGAATTGCTACTCTCGCGCACAAGGAGCCACGAGGGTTACCAGGGTAAATGATTTAGGAGACACTTAATGGCGCCTTTATCGGAGCAACATAAGGGAATACTTAGCGTGGTCTCTGCAGAGTACTACTGAAGTTGCATTCGAGAATTGAGGCGAGTCTCACGCCGAGAGTGTGGGATAGATGGACTTTTTGACCCTTCCCGCCCCTGCAAGGCGCTGCAACACAGTGTGCTTATCTCGTAAATATTTTA
>NW_020868664.1:61805-64305 GCF_003789085.1 Penaeus vannamei
CCTCCCCCTCTCCCACCTTCCCCCTCCCCCATCCCACTCTTCCTCCACCTTCCTCCCCCCTCCTCCCTCCCTCCTCTCCCCCTCCCCTCCCTCCACCCCTCCCCCCCGGACCGGAGGGCGACAGTCGCATCGCCAGAACCAGTCGAGGGCACCTCCTCCCACCTTCCCCTCCTTCTCTCCCCTCCCCTCCCCTCCCCTCCTCCCTCCTCCTCCCTCCCTCCTCCCTCCCCTCCTCCCACTCTTCTCCTCCCCCCTTCCCTCCCCTCCTCCCCTTCCTCCCCTCCTCCCCCCCTCTTCCCTCCCTCCCCCACCCCCCACCTGAAGCCAGTCGAGGACATCGCCACAGCCGCACCTCGAATGGGAATCAAGTTACTAATTAAAACAATCACGGTACCGGGCTTGCGTTCCCCCCCCCCACTAACACATTGTGGCGAGAGGGGTGGAGGAGGGGGGTGGGGAGTGGGGGGGAGGTGGAGGGGGGGGATTGTGGCGAGAGGGTGGAGGAGGGGTGGGGAGGGGGGAGGTGGGGTGGAGGGGGGGTGGGGTGGAGGGGTGGGGAGTGGGGGTGGAAGAGTGCAGGGGAGGATTGTGGCGAGAAGGGGGGGGAGTTGGGGGAGTGGGGTGGGGAGGTGGAGGGGGGGAGGGGTGGGGAGTGGGTGGAAGAGGTGGAGGGGGAGGATTGTGGCGAGAGGGGAGGAGGGGTGGGAGTGGGGAGTGGGGTGGGGAGGTGGAGGGGGGGAAGTGGGTGGCGAAGAGGTGCAGGGGGGATTGTGGCGAGAGGGAGAGGGGTGGGAGTGGGGAGGGAAGTGGTGGTGGAGAGGGAGGGAAGGGGAGGAAGGGAAGGAGATGGTGGGGGAGGAGGAGGAGAAGGAAGGGAGGAAGGGGAGGGGTATGGGAGAGGGAACTGGAGGGGGGGGGCGGAGAAGTCATGGTGATAGTTTGAATCGTCTTGTCGAGAAGTCACGCGGTTTTGGTAACGGTCTGGCTGTCTGGTAGTCGTGTGTGGCGGGGACGGTCTGGTTGTCTGGTAGTCGTGTGTGGCGGGGACGGTCTGGTTGTGGTCGTGTGTGGCGGGACGGTCTGGTTGCTGGTAGTCGTGTGTGGCGGGGACGGTCTTGGCTGTCTGGTAGTCGTGTGTGCGGGGACGGTTTGGTTGTCTGGTAGTCGTGTGTGGCGGGGACGGTTTGGTTGTCTGTAGTCGTGTGTGGCGGGGACGGTTGGTTGTCTGGTAGTCGTGTGTGGCGGGGACGGTTTTGGTTGTCTGGTAAGTCGTGTGTGGCGGGGACGGTCTGGTTGTCTGGTAGTCGTGTGTGGCGGGGACGGTCTGGTTGTCTGGTAGTCGTGTGTGGCGGGGACGGTTTGGTTGTCTGGTAGTCGTGTGTGGCGGTCTGGTAGTCGTGTGTGGCGGGGACGGTTTGGTGTCTGGTAGTTGTGTGTGGCGGGACGGTTTGGCTGTCTGTAGTCGTTTGTGGCGGGGACGGTCTGGTGTCTGGTAGTCGTGTGTGGCGGGACGGTATTGTCTGGTAGTCGTGTGTGGCGGGGACGGTTGGTTGTCTGGTAGTCGTGTGTGGCGGGGACGGTTGGTTGTCTGGTAGTCGTGTGTGGCGGGGACGGTCTGGTTGTCGTGTGTCGGGGAGGTCTGGTAGTCGTGTGTGGCGGGGACGGTTTGGGTGTCTGGTAGTCGTGTGTGGCGGGACGGTCTGGTTGTCTGGTAGTCGTGTGTGGCGGGGACGGTTTGGTTGTCTGGTAGTCGTGTGTGGCGGGGACGGTTTGGTTGTCTGGTAGTCGTGTGTGGCGGGGACGGTCTGGTTGTCTGGTAGTCGTGTGTGGCGGGGACGGTTTTGTCGTCTGGTAGTCGTGTGTGGCGGGGACGGTCTGGTTGTCTGGTAGTCGTGTGTGGCGGGGACGGTTTGGTTGTCTGGTAGTCGTGTGTGTGGCGGACGGTTTGGCTGTCTGGTAGTCGTGTGTGGCGGGGACGGTTTGGTTGTCTGGTAGTCGCGTGTGGCGGGGACGGTGTGGTTGTCTGGTAGTCGTGTGTGGCGGGGACGGTTTGGGTCTGGTAGTCGTGTGTGGCGGGACGGTCTGGTTGTCTGGTAGTCGTGTGTGGCGGGGACGGTCTGGTTGTCTGGTAGTCGTGTGTGCGGGGTCGGTCTGGTTGTCTGGTAGTCGTGTGTGGCGGGGACGGTTTGGCTGTCTGGTAGTCGTGTGTGGCGGGGACGGTTTGGCTGTCTGGTAGTCGTGTGTGGCGGGGACGGTCTGGTTGTCTGGTAGTCGTGTGTGGCGGGGACGGTTTGGCTGTCTGGTAGTCGTGTGTGGCGGGCGAGTCGGTGTGGCGGGGACGGTAGTCGTGTTGTAGTCGTGTGTGGCGGGGACGGTTTTGGTGTCTGGTAGTCGTGTGTGCGGGGGACGGTCTGGTAGTCGTGTGTGGCGGGACGGTCTGGCTGTCTGTCGTGTGTGCGGGGACGGTTTGGTTGTCTGGTAGTCGTGTGTGGCGGGGACG
>NW_020868664.1:69305-71568 GCF_003789085.1 Penaeus vannamei
TTTTTTTCATTTTTCAGGGCAATCAGAAATACCAGAAATGAATACCAGAAAAGAACAGAAAAACAAAACACACTCAAACGTAACAGCATCCATCGTGGAGTACAAAACACAGAATAAAGAATAAATAATAGAATGGAATCAAGATACAGAGCAAAAAAAAAAAAAAAAAAAAAAACGATCGTCAACTTGTTTTTCTCAAAGCGTGTTCAGTATTTATATCGGTTCGAGATTAAATGTCCTTATAAAACGGCTATTTTACCCTTTATAGTTTGACGTCACGGGCTACTTAGGTGCCGAAAATATTTTTATTTCTTTTATTTTCCCTTTTTCTCTCTTTTTTTGAAAGGATATATACAGCGTAGACGAGAAGTAAATAAGTAGATAAGGTAGAGACACTGTAAAGTTGATTGGGAATACGGTGTAGCTGATAGATAAATAAGGCAGGTGGATAGACTGATAGATTTAGTTGTAGCTACACGTGATGTCAAAGAATAGATTGGTATCCGTGTCACGAAGTCATGTACAAAAAAGAGTTGGAAAAAACTGAGGAAGAAAAAAACATTAAGCGACAAAAAAAAAATAAAAAAGAAAGATCATCATTATATCACCAACTCATCACTAATGTATCACCAATGTATACTAACGTGTCATCAGCTTAACACACACAACTCACGCACGAATGTATCACAACTTTTGCGAGTCGAAACGTTCCTCTCTAAAGTATCCCAGAATCGTACGTTTCATCAAAGCATTTTTCAAGAAAACACATCATTAATCACACAAAGTACCATCATTTATCACCCAATCATCACTTATTTATCAACAGCTTGGCTCCCACCTAACGTATCACCAGAATCGCATCGCCGACGGGATCACAACATATCCCCAGAATCACAACGCACCAACGTATCACCAACATATTCCCCGCAGAGATATTCACAACTCGGCCAACGCATCAACCCAAATTCCCCAGAACCATGCAACCCATGAGATCCCCCAGGAATTAAACCAACGTATCACCACCAATATCTCCAGAAACCACAGGGCGAACCAGTGTATCAAAATCAACCACCAACGTAATACGCCAAAAATCAAAACATATCCTCAGTATCCCACAACACACCAACATATTCCCAGGAATCCAACCTTCAACCCAGAAATCACCACCAACATGATTTCCAAATTCACAACGTATCAACCAAATCACAAAAACATATTCAGATTCACCAACGTATCACCAGCATGGGACATTTAACACACCGAATCGCACCACGACCACTCCACCCTCGCAGCTGGCTCCGGGGATCAGCCGGAGGTGCCCGTTGCAGAGGTGTAAAAACCCTCGCATTAAAGCCACATAGTGGCATCTTGGGCGGAAGATCTGCATCTTCCTTATCTGCATCTGGGGTCGGCCTCCTTCTGAGAGGGACCGGAAGAGGAGGTTCAGCGTGTGGGGCCGGTGCGGTTGTTTTTTCGTTGAACCTGGTGTTGGTGCTAGGGATTGAAACGTTGCTGGTATCGTTCCCACACATCGGTATTATTACTTTCCACGGTTGGCAATTATCGTTCGCCATTTTTGTTATTGGTAGTTTTTTTAATTTTCTTTTTTTTTTTGATAATTTTGTCTTTTATTATTATTTACTTAATATGGTAAGGATGTTATAATAATTTCTTGCTTTATTGTTTTGATTATTAGGCCCGGTGGGTCCTAATTTATCATCAGAATCATTCCATTTTTTTTCAGTCATAATGTTGTGTTATGCCTTATCTCAACTTTCACAGTTGTTTATTAGGCTTTTTCTCTCCCTTTTTTCTTCCTTCCTTTAAGAAAGTTTTAAAAGTTATTATTGTATTAATAACATTCCAGGGTCATTTGTCATTGTTTATTTATGATCATCGACTCTCGACTGTAGCCTTTGTTATTGTCTTTATGAATTTGCTTCTGACGATGCCTTAAGAGGATAGTTTATTTATTTCTTTTGACTGCGGAGTTGAAGTATTCAGTTTTGGTGTACAAGGGTGACATTCAATAACATAAAATAATCAAATGAATTCAACAAATACAAGAAATCTACACCTCACACACGCATAAAGAGGCATACAATTAAAATGAACGGAGGCAAGCCTCATAAATAATATTATTTCGTTAATCATTTAGCGACATATTATTAATTGTTGTTACATATGATTTGTTTGTGATTGTTCGATGTTGTGTGGTCTGTTATTATTGTCAAAATCAATCATTCATTTCCCACATCTTCGA
>NW_020868665.1:0-5000 GCF_003789085.1 Penaeus vannamei
CGCGAGACAGACAGACACACCAAACACAATCCACACCATACACACATACATACATACTATAATTATATATATATATATATATATATATATATAATATATATATTATATATATATATTATATAATAATATATTATATTACTATATATTATATATATAATATATAATATATATATATATAATATATATAATAATATATATATATATATGTATATAATATATATATAATATTTATAATAATATATATATATTATATATTTATATATATATATATATATATATAATTTAAATTATCTTACCTCTAATTTTACTTAATTTTGTTCCTGATACTGACATCAAGTAGCAAAAATACCAAACAAAATACATTCACAATATAATATATACAATAATATATATATATATATATATAATATATATTATATATATATATATATATATATATATATATATATATATAATTACTAGCTGGTGTTTCTTAACGAGTTTGTGAATCAGATCAGCATAAAAAAAAATTCTCACGAACACATTGCTAAAACTAATCATGACATAACAAGTCGGAATAAGAAATATTTTAATAAAATGAACAAAGGCGAGTTCCGTCTCATTTGAGATCCGGGAAGGAGGAAATTTTGTTAAATGCTCTCTTGATCTTTTCCTCAAAGCTGTCCTTCCTCTTCCTCTTTGGGTCCCGTGGCTGTTTGGGGAAAACGGCAATGAGTGAAAATGAAACACATTCTTTCTGGAGAAATACGGAAAGAGCGAGTAGGAATGGATTGTGTGTGTGTGTGTGTGTGTATGCGTGTGTGTATTGTGTGTGTGTGTGTGTGTGTGTGTGTGTGCGTGTGTGTGTATGTGTGGCGTGTGTGTGACTAAATGACTGGCAGACTGATAGACATAAGAGAAACCGATAAACAGACTCGACAAGATCAATTAGGAGACATGTTAATATAGACTCCTTAAATAGATAAGTTTGGTCATTTCTCATTTTCCTGAAATCACCAAATCCTTAGTTAATTACTAGCAACTGTAACTGAAGGGTAAACATCGATAGAGAGAAATACCACGACAAAAACAAAATCAAATTATTGAATTCCGAAATTTTCCAGGGCTGAATACCCACGCTTTAGCATAAATGATATATATCCCATAGAGAGAGACCGTACTTATTAAAGTAATTTACGGCTGAAGAGTAACAGACTACAATTTTTTTCGAGGTTATAAGCCCTGCCGTTGAACTCCTGCAGAATGCGTCGCAATTAAGCCGGATATTGCATCGAACCCAAAAGAGGTGAGTCTAAGCCGATTGTACTCTGTGATCCCGCGAGAAGAAAGGATTAATATTTCTTTTTATTTCGTCTTTTCATTTCTTTTGTTTCTCCTTTTATCCTATTTTTCGCTCATGATTATAGATATAATATGATTAACCTTATATGCATTTAAACTGTTATAAGGCTATTACTATTAATAGTAGCTGTTGATAATATTAGATAATGATAATGCTGTGGACTAATAAGGATTATTATCATTTATAATAATCCCATAATCATGACCATTATTTCTACCGCAACGATAATCTTTATGTGAAAATGTTTTAACTTTACCAGATGCTTCCTAAGAGAGAAGAGAGAAGGTAGGGGAGGGAGGTGAAGAAGGAGAGAGAGAGAGAGAGAGAGAGAGAGAGGAGAGAGAGAGAGAGAGAGAGAGAGAGAGAGAGAGAGAGAGAGGAGAGAGAGAGGGGGGGGGGGGAGGCAGCAGGTATCCAGTAGGTTTATTGAACAATTATTATGAGAAAATTGTTAATTGCAAGACTGATTCTTCGGCCAATCATAACCTTTAAGAACAAAAGAATAAAAACTCTAATCAAATTTTTACTTCATTTACTAAAAGTTGATTACAAGATGAAGTAAAAAGCAAGATTTACTAAGGTTAAAGCTGTTTTAGGATAAATTATTCTTTCGCTCTCTCTCTCTCTCTCTTCTCTCTCTCTCTCTCTCTCTCTTCTCTCAATCTGGTCCTGTCTTTTATTTTTTTTTTTAATATGATTCCTTTTCTCTTTCTCTTTCAATCCAGTCTGTCTTTTTTTTTCTATTTGATTCATTTTTTCTCTTCTCTCTTTCTCTCTCTCTCTATCTCTCTCTCTCTCTGTCTTCTCTCTCTTCCTGTCTCTTCTCTCTTTTTCTCTTTCTCTTCTCTCTTCTTCTCTCTTTCTCTTTTCTCTCTCTCTCTCTCTCTTCTCTCTCTCTCTCTCCTCTCTCTCTTCTCTCTCTCTCTCTCTCTCTCTCTCTCTCTCTTCCTCTCTCCGTCCCCGCCTACCTTCCCCGCTTCTCTGGACGACTTATTATTGGAGGGAAGTCGTAAACTCATAACTAGCTCCGTGACCTGGTCAGAGAAGGGAGAAGGGAGGGGAGAGCTGACCAAGGGAGAAGGGAAGGAGATGGGAGAGGGAGGGGAGAGGGGGAGAGGAAACTAACAAGATACGGTGTGTATTGCAATCTCATAAGGAGCAATGAAGTTTCTGTATATCATCAGGTAAATGTAGAGACACGTTTACATTATACATACGCGCGCGCGCGCGCGCGGCGCGTGTGCGTGTGTGTGTGTGTGTGTGTGTGTGTGTGTGTGTGTGTGTGTTGTGTGTGTGTGTGTGTGTTGTGTTAAACCTCTTTCCGCTCAAAATCACATTAAACTGAATCCCAAACGTCCAGTCATATAAGAATGATTGAGGTGACAGAAAGAAGCAGTAATTACGTTAGCGAACGTCATATCAGTGCGTACCAATTATCATTGACATCCTACTTGCCTAAAATAACATTTCATTCTATTAAGCGCTGTCATTTTACTCCAATGCGTCCAGTTTCGAAAAAAAGTACAAGAAACTCATCCTGACCACTAAACTACTTCACTTCGCAGTGTCAGATTTATTCTAATTAATTAACATTTAGAAGATATTTATGTGTACTATGGTTTTCACTTTTAGAAGATTATATGTACCTATTTTTTGTGTTTTAATGAGAGCTGCAGCCTTCATTGTCACTGTACTGTTTGTTTGTTTGTGTGTTTTTAATTTTTTTTTAATTGGAATTTGACTTTTATTTGAATCTCTGTATGTGCCAGTCATGTATATCCATCAGCGATGAGTTATAGCTAAAGATAGATAAGTCCTCTAGCATTGTAGACAAAGATACAGCAATAGAAAATGGAGGAAAACGTAAATCAGTAACCACGCCAGTAAAATTTGTAATAAAGAATCGAAGGATGAACGCGAAAGGGAGAGAGAAAAAAATAAATACAAAACAGAGAGAAGGCCCTTAGCAGGTACAGACACTGTTCTTACACAGTGTAAGAAAGTGACAAAGAAATGATGAACAAATGTACATGGATATAGACGAAAAGAAATACACTGTTACACCAACAATACTGTTAATAAAAATTTTGTTATGTAAAAGGTCTATCTCATAATGCACAGCTCTGCTCATTTTGAAGAGCCATTATCAAAACACAACTTATTACAGCTCCGACTTGTTCTCAAGTGACCCGAGAATGAGACATAAGCAATATCATTAAAATGTTCATTGCAAGATTTTCAGCTATTGTGTCAGCAGCAATGCTTTCAACATGTTTTACCTGTCTGCGCTACTCTTATTGTTATTACCGTTTTTATTGTTTTGATAATAATTATCATAATTAATTGAATAAGGATGATAATAATGCTGATGAGAGAGACATAATTTTCACGATAATGATAATAGTCATTACATTTTTCATTCACATCGTCGCCCTGCCTGTCTTTTAGTAAGGCGGTGTTATGGGAAATATTTCCACAGTAAGTCTCATAAGCACATTTTTATGATCATTATACAGTATGCAAGCGTTTTGACCGTTTTGAGGTATAATGTGCACATTTTCGTGTACAGGGTAATTTTAGTTTACGGGAAGAATGCAGTGTTATCTCAGTGTTTGAATAAATTCTCTACGGGGAGGAAATAAACATTGAAATAATGATACTGTTAATGTGCACTGAGGAGACAGGCAAACACATAGTTTTTTTTTTTCTTTTCTATTTTTGCTATGCCGCACATATTTCCTCTACCTTACTATCGATTTTATTAGCTTATCTGTATAAGCTTGTTTTAAAAAGTATATATATATATATATATATATATATATAATATATATATATATATATATATAATTGTGTGTGTGTGTGTGTGTTGTGTGTGTGTGTGTGTGTGTGTGTGTGTGTGTGTGTGTGTATGTATGTATATATATCCATGCACACATATGTAACACGCATATATATGTTTGCGCACACACGCACACTCACATACACACATATATGTATATATACACAAACATATATGAATGCGTGTTTATATATGTGTGCGTGTATGGGTATATATATATATATATATATATATATATAAATATATATATATATATATATATATATATATATATATATATATATATATATATAATATATATATATATATATATATATATATATATATATATATATATATATATATTATATATATATATATATATCCCTACACACACATAAATAAAATATGCTTGTGTGTTTCTATATAATATATATATATATATATATATATATATATATATATATATATATATAGAGGAGAGAGAGAGAGAGAGAGAGAGAGAGAGAGAGAGAGAGAGAGAGAGAGAGAGAGAGGGGAGAATTTCTCATCAGTTTAGTCACAGTCTTTTGTGTTTATGTCAATTTGTGTGAATTATTATGTTTACATTATATTCTTAAAATATTTTCGAACTAGCTGCCGAAATGTACATGAGATTCCTAAAATTTAAATAGCGTATTCAATAAATACTACCTGTGTTCTCTTTATTAAGGGGGCCGTCCATTTTTTTTTTTTTTTTTTTTCAAAATGTCATTTTTTGATGGACTTTCGCGATTTTTAGTGTTATTATATACATATGCTACGATTACACTACCAAGTATGTCATTCGGATAATAAACA
>NW_020868665.1:17500-20000 GCF_003789085.1 Penaeus vannamei
TCACGTCATGGCTAGGCCAAGAGAAGAACATTAGGATGTGGACAGGTGGGGAGGCCTTTTGTAAGTAGAAAATAGAGAATAAAGAATGAACTTGATCGCTATCTTTTCCTTGTATTCTTTAAATGGAGTAATCACAAATTAATTGGTGTAATCGCAAATTGATTAACTTCCGCATGGCCAGTTCAACCTACTTGTCTGGATCTATCTACGCCCGCTCGGCTATGTCCTACATAAAGACTGACATACATACATTCATGCATAGAAAGAACACACCTCACACGTATTCTACTGTTGCACACGTACATGGGCGCTGATTAAGATATTAAGATATCTAATGGTGAAGATCCATTGCAGTGGGATTTAGTGAAAAAGCTTTCAAATGTCTGCGATGGACTTTTTCAACTGAAGAGATCAGAACATTGCCAAAGTATTTCCGCATTGGAATTACCACATGTATGGATTTTAGTATTTTTCTATTTTAATGTATTTTGTTTTTATCTATTTGTTTTGCAGTAGTGGGTATCGTTTCTGTAATGGCTTTCATGCTCTAGCAACACATGGCAATATTGAAAAGAAAATAATATCAATAAAAAATGTAAACATGAAAAAGATTTAAAATACACTGATGACCGTCGCCTTCTCTGAAGCTGAAGAAAAGAGGTTTGTATAAAACATACAGAAGTTTATATTTAATTAACATACAAAAGAGTATGAATGTGCTTAGAATTTTAGAAATCGTGATGATAAATTATAGCGCCTTCCCAAAGATAAACAAGTTTGCGGTGAGTAATCTCATTCGCAACTTGTTTACAGCATATCAACTTTCAGCGTTTAATTAAAACAATGAAACAGAGACAAAGCAGGAGAGAGATGATGATGATGATGATGATGATGATGATGATTATGATGATGATGATGATGATGATGATGATGATGATGATGATGATGATGATGATGATGAGATGATGATGCGGGCATACACACAGATAGTGGTGGCAGACAAACAAAAATATATTTTTCTTTTACAACAACAGCAACAAAAAAGTAAAGAAGACAAAGGTGACAGAAGAACAGTTGCACGCGTTACGTTTAACTTCTGTCTTCAGATGATTATCCGGTTCATTATTAAAATATGGAATAGTGTTGGTAATTTGTGTCGTGGAATGTCGTAGACGCAGCTGCAGACGCTGTTGCAGACGCTGTTCCATGGCTTGGAAATGACAAACTATTTCCTGGAACAGATTCCTTATCACCGCTTCCATTATTTTCTTTTTCTTTTTCTTCTTTGAAGTGCTTTGTTCAGCGAAGGACATCGAGCGTAAAAACAATTTGGGATGCGACTCTGACCTCACGCCTATTTATTTTTCTCGTCCCCTTCTTTTTCCCCCTTTTTCATCTCTCCTCTTTTGTGTCTTCTTGTCAACATTTTGAAGAGTCTTTGCCCTTTTTTTTAGAGGGCAGAGAATAATGAAAAAAGCCGTGATCAAAGTTCAAATTCCCGGAAACAGGAAGATGTTAAGGGTTGGGTAAGTGAAAAGAATAGGACTCAGGGAAAAATCCTTTTTAATTCCACACTAAATAGATGACACTTTGGCTCTCCTCTCTCTCTTATGAAAACTATAAGCCACTTATATCATTTTGGAGTATAGCATTTGCTTACCGACATTATACTGATTTTGGCTTATTTTTGGATACATCAATTTGCCTTGTAAATACTATTGATCAATAGCATATATATATATATATATATATATATATATATATATATATATATATATATATATATATATAGAGAGAGAGAGAGAGAGAGAGAGAGAGAGAGAGAGAGAGAGAGAGAGAGAAAGATAGATAGACACACACACACACACACACACACACACACACACACACACACACACACACACACACACACACACACACACACACACACATATATATATATACCAAATAAATATTTTCTATACGTAGCCTGATGGTGATTTGTTACAAGTAATTTACCCATTTAAGTAATTTGTTTTTGGTGAATGATACTGGAGTATCAATTAAACATTGCCTATATACATTGATTAAGTTTATTATGATTTTACAAAAACGGGAGTGTGTAGATTTCCTTAAAGAAAGCACCGATAGGGCAAAGTCATCAAAATTAGCATAATGAAAATATCACCAGTATGTTTGTTTCGTTAGTGGAGAATGTGACTGGAAGAAAGAAAGAAAAGAAAAGAAATAAACTTTCAAGCATTTTACTATAGAACGAATGTAATAGTTCCATAACATTATTGATGTATCTACATATAAATATAATATAATCAACCGTAAATTGTGTACTAGGAATCACTCTCAGGTATATTAAATAACGTGTTGCAAAGTTGCAAAGGGTCAGTCAGCTCTTACTTATTGTTTGTCCTCATAACTCTCCGATATGATGTCAGGAATCGATCATACCGCATTATCAACATTACAACCTAACAGCTATACCCTGTCATCTCATCTTTATCTA
>NW_020868665.1:40000-47500 GCF_003789085.1 Penaeus vannamei
AAATACTTTTACACTGAAATCATGAAAAAGACGAAAATACGTGAAGGTTCCCATATGATTACTAACCTGTGTAGAGAGAGAGAGAGAGAGAGAGAGAGAGAGAGAGAGAGAGAGAGAGAGAGAGAGAGAGAGAGAGAGAGAGAGAGAGAGAGAGAGAGACTTCTCGGATTCTTATCGCCAAGAAAGAAACTAACTTGATTGTATTATATACATATTATCAATAACAAAAAAAAAAAAAAAAAAAAAAAAAAAAAAATCTTTCTTGCTTCAAGTAAATGGGATCAAATCTCTGTCAGTCCTGCTGATATCCTGTAGACTCCCACAATCAGTCCATCTATCACAACTTTGACAAATAAATTGACCTTTGTATAATAATAATGCACATGAATATGATTTTTTATTGATTTTTTTCTCCCTCGTCAACCTCTTATACTGACAGCGTATGCAAAATATAGCGATATGGTGATAATTGGGGATGTAACCCGCAGCACCCTCAGATATTGTGGCGAAAAGGGTAAAATAAGTTAACAATTAAGGCAAAAATGTTAGATGTCAAAGGACGTAGAGAGCTGTACGTTGGTATGGTAGTGAAGAGGGTAAAGGGTAAATGGAGTACGGAGGCTGTTCAGGACTGACTTTCATCCTTTCAGCACGGCTCTAACACTTTAGGATGTGGACATAAGGGGATGAAGAAGAGAAGGTAAAGGAAAGGGGTGGAAGGAAAAAACAATGCAAAATTATTTGGGGCGAATGCTGAGGTTCAAGGCAGAGGTAATCCCCTACACTGGGCCTCAGTCTCCGTCTCTTAAAGGGGCCCTCACACGATCAATTTTTTCGTCAATTAATTGATATCAATTTTCTCCCCTCACAGCAACCCCAACACGGTCAATGATTTTACAATTTTCAGTTTGATTCATAATTTCGAGATGAAAGCATCTGTGGCACTTGGAGTAGTGCTTGCTCTGGACACTCCAAAGCGAAAGAAGAGGAGTAAGTGGGTAAAGAAATGGTATCTCTGTCGAAGGGAACAAGGACATACAAGATTGATGATTAAGGGACTTACAGGAATAGAATGGACGCCGAATCTTACGACGAACTTCTCCAATGAAGTGCTGATCCTTTTGAATGCTAAATGTGAACCAAAAATGCACAACAAAGCATACAATGCTTAAATGGTTCCAAAACTTGCACAGCAACAGAACAGCTAAGATATTGATTCTTAAATTGTCATTGTCTTTAATTCATCAACATCTATGCTCTCCTATCAAGCTACAATGTAAGGTAGGTCCAAATGCCATTTTCACATTAAACCCAAGAGCTGATAGTGCATTTGCAGACACTAACCATTAGGGGTATGATTTCAGCTTTTTCTTGGGGGAGGGGCACAGGGGTAGATGATTGAAGCGAAAAAAAGACAATTTAGGGGCATTTTAAACATTTAACCAAACCTATAAAGGTGTAATTAGTAAGAGAAAAGGTTCAAAATTGTGGTTGGGGTTGGAGGGAAGGGGAGAGAGCCAGTCCCTGGGATTCAAAAGCCTCCATGCCTCCCCCCCCCCCCCCACTGACGCTCTTGATAAATATACTGCTTGAAGCTAACGTTGCTCTTATTGCTCTTAGTCCTCCAACTCTTGAAGCCATTAATCACCAGCGCATCCAACGCCTGCAGAAACGCATGAAAATTATTGCAATTAAGTAAGCTAGTGAAAAGGATTAATCACCAAAGAGTCCTACCTCTATACCCTTTTCCCTAATTTTCGAAAATATTTTACTCTATATCGCTATCATTACTGAAAATATCTGATAATCATAACTAACTCGAGAAGTAGAATTTGCACGAAAAGATATTAAAGTGATACTAAGAGGTACCCTTCTCTTCCTCTCCCGTCCTCTTCCTACCTTTATCATCCCCGTACCCCTTTCCTTTTCCTCACTGCCACCGTTTCTCACTCCCAAATCTTATATAAATTCACTGCTATCCTCCAACTTGCAATATATCTGCCCCTTCCCACTTTCCTCCTCTTCTAACAATAATATTGATGATGAAAATAATATCATCATATAACCTATTATACTGCATGCGTGTGCGTGTATTTGTACGCTTTAATATTTAAGTTGTTATTTATCACCCTTATTTGTACCAAAGGAATAGTGAATTCGAGACTGCAGTCACATAAAAACTATTTTGGGTTTAGATTGTAGGAAAGAGAAATCATTGTTCAGGGAGAATAAGTTGTTGTTTTGTTGCTATTTCTGGCTGCCATGATTTTTAATCATTAGTAATTTTTGCTTTTATTTCAATCATCATCTGAATTAGGTACATGGTTGCATAGCCATGCAGAAATTGGCTCTCTTATACACGACATTTTGTGGTTGACATTTCTGTTTTATTTCCTCCCCCTCTCCCTTTTCATAGTCAAATGCACAAAGCTAAGTTATAAATTTCAATTAAGCTTCCATACATAAGGCCCATTTCAGCACATCGTTTTTGATGTCACATTGAACAAAATCTCTCTCTCTCTCTCTCTCTCTCTCTCTCTACTCTCTATATATATATATATATATATATATATATATATATATATATATACACACATACGTGTGTGTGTGTGTGTGTGTGTGTGTGTGTGTGTGTGTGTGTGTGTGTGTGTTGTGTGTGTGTGTGTGTGTGTGTGTGTGTATATATATACATATATATAATCAAACACCGATCTTCGCGACTGCAAGGATGAGATGGAAGGATCTTATATTTTTCCTCCCACATTTGCTGATGCTATTTCGGAAATCACTTCCAGCAGTTTCTTCGGGCGATGGATTGCAAATATTGACATGACAGACTCAGGTTACTGAATATATCTCCAGTACGTTGTGGCTAAAATGTTGAACGAAACCCAATTCCTCTTTCGTTTTTGTGAAATAGCTGTACTCCTGGGTATTATTATAAGCAATGCTGATAATAATAATGATCATAATAATAATGACAATAGTAATATTAATATTGATAATGATAATGATAATCATGATAACTATAATAGTAAAAATAATAATAATGACATTAATGATAATGATTGTAATAATAATAATGATAATAATACTAATAATAGGAATAATGATAGCAATGATAATGACAATAATCACAATCATGATGAAAATGATAATGATAATAATAGCAATGGAGATGTACTGATAATGAGAAACAACAAATATTTGAACAGTATATAATATTTCCGATGTCTAAAAAAAAGTGACGTTGTTGTTATCGCCCTCTCTTCCCTCCCCACCATCATCGGTCCCAAAGACGACCCGATTACACGTGCTAATATTAGTTATGACACTTGCTAATGACCCAATTTGTCGGCAATGGAACCTGGGATCGATCTTGAGACGGGTCCTGGGGCGGATTGATGGGCCGGGGACGAGTAAATAGCTCTCCTTCCCTCTTTCTTTCTTTCTCTCTCTCTCTCTCTCTCTCTCTCTCTCTCTCTCTCTCTCTCTCTCTCTCTCTCTCTCTCTCTCTCTCTCTCTCTCTCTCTCTCTCTCAATCTTGCGGACCAGCGTTCAATCCCACGCCCGGCCAGTGAGTGGTATCCCCGGCCATTCCTTGCACACAGGGGGAGATTTGGGCAAAATAAAACAGACAGTATGTCACAGCAAAGAATATCCATTGTAACAAATGGAATTAAGACTAAATCTTTTTAAATCCTAAAAAAATCTCTCTCTCTCTCTCTCTCTCTCTCTCTCTCAAGAAGATGAGGCATAGTATAAGTTCATGTGTGTCTTTTAAATGCACATTTTGATTTGAAAGTCAATAATGAAAATAAGAACAGGAGAATGCATACTCCGTAATAGGGGTAGCTAATGATGGAATAATTTTTAAAAATCCTAGATCTAGAGCAATTAATGGCATCTTAAGCTAGGCTTCGATACACCTCTGATCAGTTTCATAAAAATCTATTAATTACTTTTTATATTATCCTGTTAACCAATGAACAAACCAACCAAAGCTACCAAAAACATAGATATACGTGTTTATATAAAAGTATACATCCCCTCACACACACATAATAACGTTAAAATCAATGAATTCTTAATAGTAAGAGTTTTTTTTTTTTTTTTTTTTTTTTTTTTTTGCCTTGGGAGGATGGCTTCGTCGACTCCAGCACAATAGGCCTGAGCAAGACCTCTCTGCCTTATTTACCGGGTTCGTAATTAATCATTTTTGTTAGGATTAGATAGGATTGTCTTTTGTTTTGTGTGTTGTTTTATATATATTGATGAAGGAAATAGATAAAGTAAATTGTTAATGAACATGTAGAAAACAAATAAAAATAAATTGTAAATGAGAATATGTAGAAAATCAATAAAAATAAAAAGGAAATAACAGATTTCATAATTAATAAGTAATAATAATATATGACCGATGATAAAAGATGACTAATAATTAAGTTTATTTATAAGAAAGGATTAAAATGTAATAAAGGGAGGCGTATTTAAGCACTGATAAACGATATAGACAGTACGTTGTTAGAGAATATAATAAATGTATTAATTAACAAAGCTCACGATGATAAGCTAACGGCATTGGATAAGTATTGCAATATGGAATGAAGAATTATAGAATACCACTGAATGGACAAGAGGAAACTTGGGTTACAAGCGGTACTTTAACACAAAATCCGATGTTGTTACGTGATATTTAGCCATTCACATCAGGCACATCATTCAGATTTGACATTTCTTTGAGTTTGGCTAACTATAAGGAGAATTAATGTTCTGCTCTTCCTACGAATTTTCTTAGCGACATACCAGCCATAACAATGTGTGTGTGTGTGTGTGTGTGTGTGTGTGTGTGTACATAACATATATATACATATGTGTAGAAGTTGACTCTGATATTGACTCGACATTCAAAATGTGCATCGTTTTCATTGACAAGATATTTGGACCACGCAGAGTTGCTGGAATCCACTGAAATGTTTATTTACATATTTTCATTTGGAATGCATATCAGCATAGCAAATTAAGCTCCAGCGCCCGGGCCGAGATCAGCACTTACCGATCCTCCACGCTGAGCAAGACAACAGCAAGCAGTAACAAGGCCTACCCAGGCCAGCATCCAGCCATACCTGTGGGCACTCACACCCACATCAGTTACTCCTTAAAGAGATGATTGACCAGTCAATGCGATGTAAATCCATTGCCATACTGGTGACTTTGCGGAGTGACACAAATACTCAGCCTTCTGGAGTAACACAGCTATCGGACACCTCACAGCTCGCCTATTGCAGGCTCCCCTCGCTCCCGGGTAGCTGACACAGCCCAGCTTCCCGGGAAAAGAAAAATATCAGGGAATGCGGGTGTCTCGGTGCCATTGTAGCAGACCCCGGCAACCTGCAGCACGGAATACTTCCCCCCATCTTGGGTCACTCCGGTCCACAGCCACAGAAGCTCCAGCGCCCGGGCCGTGATCAGCACTCGCCGATCCTCCACGCTGAGCAAGACAACAGCAAGCAGCAACCAGGCTTACCCAGGCCTTGGCCGTCGGGGGAGCCGCCCTGGCTCTCCTCGTCGATCTCAGCACCCAGCCATACCTGTGGGCTCACACCCACCAAACTCCTTAATGAGATGATTGACACAAGTCCAATGGGGGATGCAAATCCATTGCCATACCATTTCGTTTTTTTTTTTTATTGTATCTCTCCTAACAGTATTATTATTAATGACTTTTTAGTAGTAGGAGGGTGTAGAGTTAATATTAGAATTGAATTAGGTAAAAAATAATAATGATATTTAGTGTTAAGATTAACATTGTGATATGCTACCTATTTATTTTCTTTTATGATTATAGAATAATACAAATTTCTCTGATCGTCTTATCTTAATAGAGGAACAAATTCAAACAACCCCATTGGCCTTATTATTATGACCTTGAATTGTGTTACTGATAATAAAATTAGGTAGGTAAAATTTGTTTTCTTGAAACCCAAAGCCCCATGTGATGGTACGCGCGCGCACACACACACACACACACACACCACACACACACACACACACACACACACACACACACACACACACACACACACACACACACACACACACACACTGCATGCATGTGTATATGTATGTATATATATATATATATATATATTATATATATATAATATATATATATATATATATATATATATACAAAGTATCTTCATGCACCTTCTCTCATATCCTTCCAATGTTCCTCTGTCCTCTATTGTCCCCTTCCTCTAAACGTCGTCTTTATTTCTTTCCCATTCTCCTTTTCCTCGGCTTCGTCTCTGACGTTCCATTATTCAAAGTGATGAATAAATGAGTCTATGAATCTGAGGGGAGCAAACCTGTTTTCATGCACTCCCCTTATGGAGAAACCACAGAGGTGGCATCTGTCTTCGCTTTTTATTTATTGTATGTGGATTCCAGACTTAAGATTTGTCATTATTATCATTGTTGTTACTATTATTATTACTGTTATATTTGTCATTGTTATTATCCTTATTTTCATCACCATTACAATTATCTATTATTATGTTGTTATTATTGTTGTAATATTAATATGTTATCACCATCCTCTCATTATCATTATATATATTTAATATACCTGGAAAGATTTTATGTGAGAAGAATAGCTCTTTCTTAGTAGCAATGAAACCAATTCGGTAATGCATTAAAGTATATACAGAAATTTCTTATATGCATATAAATAAATTATGATTATTTGATAATCTCGTTGAGGTATTTATCGTATTTTTAAATAGTAAATAAAGAATCTGTGCCCGTCTCTCTATTCTCTCTCTCTCTTCTTTCTTTCTTCTTTCTCTCTCTCTCTCTCTCTCTCTCTCTCTCTCTCTCTCTCTCTCTCTCTCTCTCTCTCTCTCTCTCTCTCTCTCTCTCTCTCTCTCTCTCTCTCTCTCTCTCTCTTCTCTCCCTCTCTCTCTCTCTCTCTCTCTCTCTCTCTCTCTCTCTCTCTCTCTCTCTCTCTCTCTCTCTCACCCGCCCCTTCACATTCTCTCTCTCTTTCTTCTTCCTCTCTGTTTCTGTATCTTTATTTATGAGTAAGTAGATACGACGAACCAAAGAGAGCGAGAGAGTCCTGTCAACACTCTTCTATCGAGTGATGTCCTCGATGATTCAGATTAATATATATTTCCACGCAATAATCAGGTTCTAAAACTGTCGATATTTATCAACTCTTTCCCATTTCAGAACGGTATATCACATGCAAAAGAGGATGAGGGATAAGAAAAAATGGTCTTTCTAGGAGTTTTGGTCTTTTGATTGCTCTGAAAAGAAAAACTTTATTCCTAGTATTTCAATCATATACCATCAGTTACTTGTATTACCCTACTGATGTAGATTAAAGTGATTATGAATTTAAACCCTAATAGAAAAGAGCGAACACAGTCGATCGTTCCGTAGAGACAAATAATATTTTTCTTTTACATAACCTAGTGGATTTTTTTATTTATT
>NW_020868665.1:62500-70000 GCF_003789085.1 Penaeus vannamei
GTCATGCGTATACATGTCTATATTTCTTATTTCTTTGTGTGTGTGTGTGTGTGTGTGTGTGTGTGTGTGTGTGTGTGTGTGTGTGTGTGTGTGTGTGTGTGTGTGTGTGTGTGTCGCGCGCGCGCGTGCGATTTAAAGTGAGAAGACTAGACTGGCTAAATTTGGAGTCGGAGACAACTCCTGTCGCAGCATTGCTTTGTGTATCCAACAGCATTATTTTAGATATCCCGATTTCAAAGTTATTTCAGGAACAGCCATTGTCTTATGCTTCTATTGTCCCGGTGGTCCTCGTTACAAGAGTATTCCGCTAAGGTCGCAGTTGATGCCATTCAGTTTATTAATGGCACTAAATCTAGGCTACCCTGAAGCTGACTGCTTTTGAATGGCGAATGTGTGTCATGTATGTACAATTTATTTCATTTTGTTCCTTAGATCTTACCGGCGAGTCAGGCAACATAACTAGTTTAATTGATAAATGGATTCACATAAACACCATTTAAACAATGAAAATAGCCGTTTGGTTGATTATAAAGTAATAGTAATTAAAAATACGATATCGTAAATTTAAAAAATCATTAAATTGCATAGGGTATTAGACAGGACAGGAGTACTACTAGTCACTTAGGAAGCTTGCCTCAAACATGTGAACTGTAGTAGTACTATGAGGTTTGGGAGCATTTTCTCCTGCCCACAGCACGCATCCTTTCCTCGTCTCCCACACATCCTCTCCCCGTCTCTCACACATCTTTTCACCGTCTCTCATGCATTCTCTCCCCCTCTCAGCGTCTTTTCCCGTCTCTCACGCATCTTTTCTCCGTCTTTCACGCATCCGCGTTTCTCATACATCCTTACCCCCTAATTCATCTTTTCTCCGTCTCTCACGCATCCTTTTTCCGTCTCTCACGCATCATCCTCCCCGTCTCTCACATCCTCACCCTAATTCTCACATACTAAGTTTTCCTTACACTCCTCGTCCGTCTTTCTAAATCCTTCCCATCCTTCCTTGTACTTTTCCAACAGCTCCAACACAATGACCCACCACTGCCGTCTGACTCAACACACATACATACATACATGCATAAAGACTCGGGGATATACACTCAGGGGATGACATCTGAGTGGCTCATGGTACGGATATTATCAACAGGCTTTCCGTTAGTTTTATAGTGCATTACTTTATGATTTCGCCAGTTTTATTGTTTATTCTGTTCTGTTTTTGTTCTTCTTATTATTTAGGAGGCTTGCATTACTTTACATTGCACACACCTCATGCCCGACGCAATCATATCACTTTTAATTTGTTTTATTCTGAATGTCCCTTCTTTTTCGTCGATTTTATAGGTTGTCAGCTGCATAACCTTAAATTTTTCCGAAACTGTTTTTATCGAATCTTCTAATCTTATTATTTTAATTACTAGCAGGCAACTCTCTTTTTTTTTTTTTTTTTTTTTTTAGCTGCGACCGCCTTTGTATCGCATTTTATTTATGCAGGTGGCTACCCCCCTCCCCCTCATGTTTTTATGTTTACTGTTTTACATTTTATTTTGCCATTTTATTTCCACTTCATCCGTGACTTTGCTTTACTTTTGCTTTTATTTTGGTTCTTAAAATTCGAGTTTGGTACACACACCTTTTTATTCTGTTGTATTCTGTTTTAACTTCATTTATTATCTTATGTGGTTAGTGGCAATTTAACTTAATAATATTTCTTTAAAGACTTCTTTTCTTTCGTTTCAGTTATTTACATTTATTAAACACTTTATCTATCTCAGGTGAAACAAATCTAAAAATGTATGACTTATGTGTGTGGTTCAAACCCCGTTCTTTACAAAATAAAGTTTCTAGTTTCCTCTAAACCCTAACCTCATCACTATCCACTCTAACATCATCCTAAATCCTCTGCCTTCTCGCCATGCGTCTCCCTTCCCAAACCCTCAATATTACAACCCTACAATTTATACACATTAAGATATATATGCCCATTATAATAGAGTGCTTATGTCCGCTTATGGAGACTGTTTAATAATTTATATACGTCTATCAGGGCATAAAAATAAATATAAAATGATTGATTGATTGATTATGTAAAATAATCTGCCTTGTGCGATTATTATTATTTTTTTTTTATCTCCCAATAAATTAAGTACTCAATCAATGTAAATTGTTAATAATAGATTCTGTATTAAAGATCAAGGCTTAAGCATTATACCTTAACAATATATTACGGCATTAACATTATATATAATTAGATTTTGTATATTAATCTCCCTAACGAAACTACCAAGATCCTCTATGTCACAATAAATGTTTCAGTGTATATGAGGGAGACAAGTGCATACGTCTTTGATCTGGGAATATTATACATCTTTACGTGTGCGACGTTAATGCCTCGGCTTCCATCACAAGTTTCAGTTTTAGCCCATGAGTCTTAGGTGCGAATACTCTTTTGAAACGGTCTGCTCTAGGAAGGCAAAACCAAGAAACACGAAAAAGTGTTTTATTTTATTTATTTATTTTTTTTTCAAGAAGAAATGGCGCGATAACTCGGAATACTTAGTTTCCACGCGATGGAGTTATTCACCACATAAACAGCGAGAAGATCACGCACGGGCTGGTACCCTGTCTCCGGCCTAACCAGAGGGGATTCTCGTTTCTTGCATCCAAAGTATATGTTCCTTACGTTTCTCCATGGGAGCCCAGTGCCATGATGAGCTTATTTCTTACTTTAAAACTGTGGTGTACACACACACACACACACACGCACGCACGCACGCACGCACGCACACACACACACACACACACACACACACACACACCACACACACACACACACACACACACACACACACACACACACACACACACACACACACACACACACACACACATATGTATACCTATATGTATACACACACTCACACACATACACTCACACACACACACACACACACACACATATGTATACCTATCTATCTATCTATCTATATATAAATAAAAATACATATGTTTGTATATACGAGTACATATACACATATGTATATATATATATATATATATATATATATATATATATATATATATATATATATATATATATATATATATATATATATATATATATATATATATATATATATATATATATATATATTATATATATATATATATATATATATATATATATATATAATATATATATATATATATATATATATAATATATATATATATATATATATATATATATATATATATATATATATATATATATATATATATATATATATATATATATATATATATTATATATTTGAACTCGGAACATCTCCCCCCCCCAAAAAAAAAAAAAAAAAAAAAAAGTCAACATATGTTTGATCTATTTGCATGATCCACTACACAGCTTCTATTAGAATAGTAATTTTCTTCCATTACAAGTAATACCTTGACGCATAATTTACGAAGCAGAGCACACGTTTAACGCAATCATAATACCTCTAAACAGGTCATCCATTCGGACCTTCGGAGGACAGACCGAGTTTGATAGCGAACGACATAATGTAACAGTTGTTATGATTAAATCTGTCCAGAAATCTTTTTCAAGTATGTATAATAGCGAACGTGAGGATTTGCAGAGTTGCTTTTGTCTTGTATTCCCACAATAGCAGATGACTGTAGTAAAATTATTGTGGCATTCTCTCGTTCCTGAGCTTTTGCTGAGTGGTTTAGGCGCTGAGAGCACAAATAATTTGTCTGTACGAATATGTATGTGGATGAGAGAGAGAGAGAGAGAGAGAGAGAGAGAGAGAGAGAGAGAGAGAGAGAGAGAGAGAGAGAGAGAGAGAGAGAGAGAGAGAGAGAGAGAGATGGCATACAGACAGACAGTGTAGAGTGAAGAGAGACAGACAAAACAGAAAAGGAGATAGAGAGAGAGAGAGTCAATAACAAGTAATTAGAATCGAGCCCAAGTCAACTGACCAATGCACACGATGAGCTCCGAACCCGGGTTTCAGAGTTTAAGCTCAAAAATTTCTATTTCAAGTGATAATAAAAGTTTAATCATTTCTGATTAAACTTTGAACTAAGCGAAATGACAAAAAAGTTTTATATATTGTCATCATTCTTATAAGTAGAAGTAGTAGTAGTAGTCAAATGAGTTCATTCAGATGATCAGAATACCTTTCTATTAATTAGCAGCATCAATCCTATCAATCAATCTAATTCGATGCTGAATCAGGAACAGCACATGTTATGGGAAATTTGTCGTCTTTTCTTGAACTGTCAAGTCTTAACTTTTCTTGTTTTTTCTTTTTTATTTGTTTATTTAATTTTTCTTTTTCTTTTCTTTTTAAGAATATGAGTATTTGGATCATCGTGTGCATAAACGTGTGAGTGCGTATGTGATTGTTTGTGTATGTCCGGGTTTGTTTGTTTGTGTATTTATGTGCGTTTTTCTATTTGTGTGTTTTATTGTTCATGTACTAGTGAACGCATGTACATATATACAGTAGAACAAATATCCAACGTATAAAAACTTGCACACACACACACACACACACACACGTATCCTCCCGCCCTCCCCCACTCTCTCTCTCTTTGTGTGTGTGTGTGTTCTTCCCTGTCTGTTACTGATGTCACATGATCAGTGTACTTTTAGATCCACTTGCTGAATAAAAGAATCTAATTTCTGCACTTCCATACCTAGGCAATCTCTCTCTCTCTCTCTCTCTCTCTCTCTCTCTCTCTCTCTCTCTCTCTCTCTCTCTCTCTCTCTCTCTCTCTCTCTCTCTCTGTGTGTGTGTGTGTGTGTGTGTGTGTGTGTGTGTGTGCCCTTCCCTCTCTATTACTAATCTCACAATTTAATGAAAAATTCTATGAAATTCATCTGTCTTCGTTGTGAAAGATGTGTATTTTGTATTTTGTGCAACAGCAAAATTTACATTAGTTTAATCTTTCGTGGTTGAAAAGATGGATACAAATGTCTTTATTGTGTCAATACAGTATAATGCTGAATACTAATACTAAGATGAAGAATTGGTCATATGGTTATATTAATGTATACATTCTAGTAACTGCAAGGGAAACATTTGCTAAATATCTTAGGTCCATTTGATCTAACAACAAAAGCAATATTTTGTAGCCAACGAACACATTAATGCTCTCTAAGGGTTATGCGGTCGTAGGACTGATAAGATTCGCAGTCATTGGCTGTGCAAATAAGTTCCGCTGTCAAATAAAGTGTAATAAGACTCATTATTGGATGTTTCGGCTTCATTTTAGAGACGTGAGGCCTACATGTTTCTTTTGTTTTGTTTCTTTGCTATTTCAGTTTTTATTTCGAAAGAAAGGTCTTTGGATGAATTTCGACATTTTACAATCTCTTCGCATCATATGTTTCATAGTTATTCTTTAAAAGATATAGAATCATTACTATATTTCTTGCCATCAGGATTCATTATTAGTTATTATTGTCATTAATGTTGCCATTACAGTTACTGTTATAAATGTATTTCTTAGGGAACTTTATTATTCTTATTTACTCTTTTGTATTTCCTTTTATGAATTTCAGTACAGAGAATTCTATTTTCCAGTTAAAACTTGAAATCATAATTTTGAAAATGCTGAACTGAGTAACTTGACTAAGAATAATAGAAATTGTTATAATCAGAATATTGTACAAAGACAGGAAATAAATGTTCTATCTGTTAAAGAGGAAGAGGAAGAAGAAAATGAAAAAAAAAACAGGATATAGAAACAGAGGTGAAAAAGAAGGTAAACGAACGAGGAAGAGGAGCAAAAAAAAAAAAAAAAAAGGAAAAGTAAGAGGACCAGAGAAGACAATGACCACGAAAAATAAAACAAAAGGAAACATACACGAGCAAGAGGAAACAGGAAAGAGTAAAGGAGAAGGCGAAGACGGAAAACAAAAGAGCGAAAAGGGGAAAGTTGTACCTTGGCAATAACGTTTGAGGCAAACTTCCCTTACGTTTAGTGTCACTTTGAGGAGGAACCACCTCACGTAAAAGAGATTGCGAGGTTACGTAATTATTAGACTTGCGCTTGAGATTGCTTCGTCCACTTTTCTTCGCTAAACTTTCGCAGCCATTTTATCCCTGTCTCCAGCATAATGGTTAGCCTTATCTATGCAAAATTATTATTAAATTGTGTTACCACACAATTTGGTATAATCATGTGATCTCTTACAGAATCATCCTAAACTCCAATCTCCAATGTTTATATGTTTTTTTTTATATCTATTTATCTGTATCTATATCTATATATATGTCTATCTATCTATCTATCTATCTACACATACATACATACATACATACATATATATATTATATATATATATATATATATATTATATATATATATATATATATATATATATATATATTATATATATATATATATAAGTATATTTGCATTTTTTATATTTATGTATCTGTATCTATATCTACCTATCTATCTGCCTCTATGTATGTGTATCTATCTATCTATCTATCTATCTATATATATATATATATATATATATATATATGTATATATATATATATATATATATATATGTGTGTGTGTGTATATATATAGTATATATATATATATATATATTATATATATATATATATATATTATAATATATATATATATATATTATATATATATATATATACATGTATGCATATATGTGTGTATATTTGCATATTAATATATATATATATATATATATATATATATATATTATATATATATATATATATATATAATATATATATATATATTATATATATATATATACATATTATTATATATATATATATATATATATATATATATATATATATATATATATATATATATATATATATATATATATATATATATATATTGAGTACAGCGGCATGTATGTATGTATGTATGTATGGATATATATATATATATATATATATATATATATATATATATATATATATATATATATATATATATATAATTATATATCGAGTACAGGGGCATGACAAATGGAAATACGTTGACCCGAGTTATGGAACATGCTACCAAAAATATAAGAGACATTAACAGCTTCTTTTATTTCAAAACGAAATTAAAAGAACACCTCTTAAATAATCAGCAGCAAATATAAATATATTTATGTAAAGAATAACCATAGCAATGGATGGAATCAAGTATTTTGACTTTGAGCTGTCTCTTACCCTCTGCCATACTGCCCCTGAAATTCCCTTCAATGACTTTCTTCCCCGTAGTGCCAGCACCCTGTCTTCCACCGGAAACCCCATAGAAACTATTGCAAAATTCTTTGGCTACAACTAACCGCCTACAAAGCTCTTCCTTGAAACTGGGAACTACATGAAATGCCTTGTGTGTGTGTGTGCGGTGTTTGTGTGTATGTGTGTGTGTGTGTGTGTGTGTGTGTGTGTGTGTGTGCCCTTCCCTCTCTATTACTAATATCACAATTTAATGAAAAATTCTATGAAATTCA
>NW_020868666.1:22500-32500 GCF_003789085.1 Penaeus vannamei
AGGGAAGAGAGAGAGAGAGAGAGAGAGAGAGAGAGAGAGAGAGAGAGAGAGAGAGAGAGAGAGAGAGAGAGAAAGGAGAGAGAGAGAGAGAAAGAAAGAAAAAGAAAGAAAGAAAGAAAAGAAAGAAAGAAAGAAAGAGAGAAAGAAGAAAGAAAGAAGAAAGGAGAGAGAAATTTATACACATGTGTACATATGCACGCAAGCACCCACCCACACAACACACACACACACACACACACACACACACACACACACACACACACACACACACACACACACACACACACACACACACACACGCGCGGCGCGGCGCGCGCGCGCGTACAGGTGTATATAAATTTGATTTATGCATCTATGTTTGTTAGGTATGCAATATATGCATCTATATGAAATGTGAATTGCATTACATGCATACATACCGTATCCGTGGGAGACACGGCGATAGACAGTCAAACGCATACACGATGTATGTTTTGAAAATCGTAAAAAAAGATCTAATATTACAAGTTATGATATATATTACACTAAGTAAATCATGAAATTATGAAGCACGCAAGGCTCAAGGAAATACTCGTGTGTGTGGTTGACACAGATGTTTGAATGGTGCGTAACACTTTGCAGGTGAAACCATATGTGCGGCGCCAGACCAATTTTTCGCCCGTCACCAACTGCAGGCCTAAAATAAATACCATTCGTGGACTTATTAAGCATATCCACATGGTTAAAAATAATACTTGTGTTCTAAACTCGTGTTCTTTACTCTTGTCTTGGGAACGCCTTATGAACCTCGTCTGACAAACGTGTCAGGTATAAAAAAAAAATAAAAAATAAAAAATACCCATTTAACCTTGGGTTCTATGGTGAAGGCGAGTTGCTAGTTACTTAAATTCTGGTCGATTTTCGAATGGCTGAGGAATCGAAATATCTGAAAGACCACATTACTATTTATATTTACCAGATAAACAAACTGGGATTCACAGATATGGCTTTCAGTCGAAAAAGGTTACATCCTCCGACATATATTCAACATTTACCATGAAGGAGGAACGTTCGAATTGTCAAGGAGTAGAAAGACGCGCTTCGGAATCCTCGCCGAACCCCGTTACAGTGGCTCCTGCCGATTATTTTGGGAGCTGTGACGTCATAATCTACACAAAAATGTGATAAGTCCAAAACCACGGGCGACAGGGCATGAATACACGTACGAGGGGTGTACGTAAGTGTCTGTACGTCTGTCTGCCACTGTGTTTGTGCGAGGGAGTGGAAAAATCCGCCGGGGCGAGCGTACGCGATTCGAAATGTACTGGATGTGTTCTGCGTATCAACATCCTATGGGGAATTGCTTTCCTAAAGGTGATGATTAGAGTAAGGATAATGAGGAGGATGAATCTCACGGGGTGGCTACGAGGATGATGATTAGAATGATAAGAGTAACATTATTGACTGTGACCTTTTGGTGATGAGAATTGTGCATATAGTTATCTTGGCTATAATTATACTATTATCACCATTAGCATTACCATTACCATTACCATCACCACCTCATTATCATCATCAATCATCACCACCACCATCATCATCATCGTCACCATCACCATCATCATGATTATAATTATCATTAGTTACATAACCATTACCGTTATATCAGACGATAAATCGACAAGAAAACAACGGAATTGAGAAATATAATCACAAATTCCATTATGCATTTATTTTATTTTTGTTCACTACTCATATTCCATAGAAAAAAAAATACATTGTCTTATTATCTAAAATTATCGAATTAAAATCTCTTTGTTCTTTATAATGTTCAATGTTCTCTTTCATACTTCTTCCTGCGTCTAATGCTTTTATTGGCATTGAAATCACTAGAGTATCAGATTATATGACATTTCTGATAATACACGTCTTCAAATGTTTTCAAAACAGACGACTTATGATATGAATAAGAGCCACTTTAATCCGTTTCGTTTTACGCGTGTGAGGAAGACGAAAAAGAATTGTATTAATTGAGATTATTGTAGACTTTAATTTGCTATAGGCTTCGTATTTTCTTTCCCAGATTTAAAGAAATGGAATGAATCAATTAAAATACGACATATTTTCACAAGAAAATGATGAACAAACCGAGAACAAATTCTTTTCACGAAATGATTGAGATGAAATAGGACACAATCCCACAAAAATGAAGAACAAATGGCTAAGAAGACCGTTTCAACCTATTAATGGAGTCATAAATAACCAATTATAAGATCTCAAACCCGTGAAATGTCAGAAAACATCCTCTTCCGACCTGGAAATCGGCCTGACCATATTCAGTTCGGAAATAGGTAAACAGGATGAATATACCTGGAGCTGTAATTACACCAAGACACCTTTATATGGCAGGATATATCCGTATGGGGGGGGGGGGGGGGGATGGTCACGTCACGCTAAGGGAATCAGTGTGACGTCTACCTAGCCTAATATATACTGAGCTCTTCACCATGCAGATCACACGCTATAGCGTCTAGACCCGTTATACAAAATAGGAAAACGCTGTATTAGCTGCATCGCAAATACCCCGCGTTGAAACGATAGGGAAATCTATCACACACACACACATACACACCAGCAGAGACAAAGACAACATCAATACCAAAGAAAGTATGGCATACGAACTACTTCTACGGTAAATTCCACTAATCTCATAACTATCATTATTGTTCACAATTTAAAAAAAATGAAATGCATAGCACATTGTTCCAGAAGTGATTTTCCCTTTAAAATATATATATAAAAAAGGAAATTTAGCAAGCGACATTCCGGTGTTGCAACCCTCAAGACGGAGAGACGGAAACTCTTTGTGTACATTTTCCGGTCTCGTCCAGTTTAAACGGACGAACCGCCTCATACCTGTTTCTCTCCTCAAGCTGACGATCGCTAACCAGTGAGAATGGAAGAGAGAGAGAGAAGGGAAAAATGGGAGAAAAATTTTGAAAATGAGAGGGAGAGAGAGGGAGAGGGAGAGGGAGAGGGAGAGGGAGAGGGAGAGGGAGAGGGGGGGGGAGAGGGAGAGGGAGAGGGAGAGGGAGAGGGGAGAGGGGAGGGGAGGGGGAGGGAGGGAGAGGAGGGAGGGAGGGAGGGAGGAGAGGGAGAGAGGGAGAAGAGGGAGAGAGGGAGAGAGGGAGAGAGGGAGAGAGAGAGAGAGAGAGAGAGAGAGAGAGAGAGAGAGAGAGAGAGAGAGAGAGAGAGAGAGAGAGAGAGAGAGAGAGAGAGAGAGAGAGAATATATATATATATATATATTATATATATATATAGATAGAGAGAGAGAGAGAGAGAGAGAGAGAGAGAGAGAGAGAGAGAGAGAGAGAGAGAGGAGAGAGAGAAATCGAGAGAAAAAAATCGATATATATATATATATATATATATATATATATATATATATAGAGAGAGAGAGAAGAGAGAGAAGAGAGAGAGAGAGAGAGAGAGAGAGAGAGAGAGAGAGAGAGAGAGAAAACGAGAGAGGGAGAAGAGAGAAGAACGAGAGAGGGAGAAAGAGAGAAAACGAGAGAGAGAGAGATAGAGAAAACCTGAGCATATAAAATTTTATCTTATGCAAAACAAAACTTTAAAGTAGACTTGAAAAATCGCGTGGACTTTTTCATTCAAGAAACAACTATTTCCGACGGTTAGCTTCATTTATCTATCTATTCTATTATTTATCTATCTATTCTATTTTACGTTTATGATGATAAAAGAGATTCGGTGACGATCTAGTCCCTGTTCCAATAGACTCCCCAAAACCAAATAAAAGAAAATGGCGAATAGAACAAGAACAACCGAAAAAAGATATGATAACCACGTAGTAATTTCACGTCAATATCATAACCACGCAGAGATGGATGAGACAAGCTAAGTTCGAGAAGTGAGGTGTTGCAGGAAGGACTCATGCTCAAGTCCTGCAGTCTGACTCGTCCGCATTGCAACATCATGCGTACCTACCTCCTCCTCCCCCCCGCCCCTCTCCCTCCACTGTGCCCCACCCTCCGCCGCCACTTTCAAGGTAGACTTCACTTGGGGTCATGGCTTGCGATGGGGTCCCTTCGCCTCCGTCTCCGCCCTTTTTGCTCCTTTTGCCTTCTGGTACTCGCTATACGAACGTGTGTGTGTGTGTGTGTGTGTGTGTGTGTGTGTGTGTGTTGTGTGTGTGTGTGTGGTGTGTGTGTGTGTGTGTGTGTGTGCGCGCACACATGGATGTATACATGAATGCATGTAAGTAAGTAAGTATATATGTGTGTATGTGTGTATGTATGCATGTATGCATGTATGTGTGGGTGGGTGATATGTAGCAGCAAGAGAAACGTGATAGGGAATAAATATCTTGAATACCTAAGCGGAGGAGTCGAAAAATCTGTTTAACACAAAAAAGATAATGTATTCATAACACTGTCAGGTGACGAATCCTGCTATTGGGTGTTAGCTTCAACACAGAAAAAACTCGACCACCCTGACCGATTTCAGGAGTGACTGAATTTCTCCAAAGTCAAGCATCGTCCCGTTTTTAACCTTTCCTCTCTCTATCTCTCCTTCTCTTCCTCGTTCTCTCTCCTTCTCTCTCACCCATCTCTTACTCTCTCTCACTCTCACTCACACACACTCTTTCTCTCTCTCTCTCTATTTCATTCATTTTCTCTATCTTTTCCTCAATCTCACAACTCTCTCTCTCTTCTCTCTTCTCTTCCCTCTCTCTCTTTCTCTTTCTCTTTTCTCCTTCTCCCTCTCCCCTCTCCCTCTCTCCGTTCTCCTCCCTCTCCGTTCTCCCTCTCTCTCTCGTTCTCCCTCCCTCTCCCTCTCTTCTCTCTCCTCCTCTCCCTCTCCCTCCCTTCCTCCCTTCCTACCTCCCTGACTTCCCTCTCCCCTCTCTCTACCTCTTTGTTTATTCGCTTTAATGTATATTTATGCGCGCAGATTCACGCAACAAAAATGGGGGGGGGTGACCTGGTAACATTTGAGAGTGAATGTACTCACACCAGCCCATCGCCGCTGCCATGTGACCGCCCGTGCTCACCATAGCAGCAAATGCTTTCATCACGCCCTCATCCTCCATCACTCACGCTCCATCATTCCTCATCACGACCTCATCCATCACTCTCCCTCGAGTATCACGATCCTCCATCACATCACGATCATCGAGTATCACCTCATCCCTCATCACTCTCCTCGAGTATCACGACTCATCCTCATCACTCTCCCTCGAGTATCACACCTCATCCTCCATCACTCTTCCTCGAGATCACGACCTCATCCTCCTCACTCTTCCTCGAGCATCACGACCTCATCCTCCTCACTCTTCCTCGGGATCACGCCTCATCCTCCTCACTCTCTTCCTCTGAGCATCACGACCTCATCCTCCCTCACTCTTCCTCGAGTATCACGACTCATCCTCCTCACTCTTCTCGAGCATCACGACCTATCCTCCATCACTCTTCCTCGAGCATCACGACCTCATCCTCCCTCACTTTCCTCGAGCATCACGACCTCATCCCTCCATCACTCTTCCTCGAGCATCACGACTCATCCTCACTCTTCCTCGAGCATCACGACCTCATCTCCTCACTCTTCCTCGAGCATCACGACCTCATCCTCCCTCATCTCTTCCTCGAGCATCACGACCTCATCCTCCTCACTCTTCCTCCATCATCACTTCCTCGAGCAATCACGACCTCATCCTCCTCACTCTTCCTCGAGCATCACGCTCCTCCTCGAGACGACCTCATCCTCCATCACTCTTCCTCGAGCATCACGACCTCATCCTCCATCACTCTTCCTCGAGCATCACGACCTCATCCTCCATCACTCTTCCTCGAGTATCACGACCTCATCCTCCATCACTCTTCTCGAGCATCACGACCTCACCTCACTCTTCCTCCATCCTCATCCTCCTCACTCTTCCTCGAGCATCACGACCTCATCCTCCATCACTCTTCCTCGAGCATCTCATCCTCCTCACTCTTCCTCGAGCATCACGACCTCATCTCCCTCACTCTTCCTCGAGACACGACCTCATCTCCTCACTCTTCCTCGAGCCCACGCACTCTTCTCGACCTCACTCATAGCAGCAAATGCTTTCATCACGACCTCATCCTCCATCACTCTTCCTCGAGCAGCACGACCTCATCCTCCGTCACTCTTCCTCGAGCACGACCTCATCCTCCTCACTATTCCTAGAGATCTTATCCTCACTCAATATTCCTAGAGCACCACGACCAAAACCCTTGAAACAAACATATCACATACCAAATACTTCCATTCTTACCATCCCTCCGCTATCTCGACCTCGACGGTTACTATCCACAAAACCATCCGCTGAACCAAGGACTTTCGACAAACACAAGCGATCAGCCGTCTCTGTCATTGTCTTTATTGCCAGGAACCTTTTTAATTGTTATTGTTATTATTATTATTATTATTATTATTATTTATTATTATTATTATTAATTTATTTTTATTTTTATTTTTATTTTTTATTTTTTGCGTCTCCCCGGCGCAAGCACAACCGGCGACTCCATTCTGCTTGAAGCCGTTGCCGATCCTGTTTTGGCGTGCAGTGTTTGGCTTCGTGAGTCACACAGCGTTTCTGTTGAGGGCTGTGAGATGGGCAAACATCCTTTCCCGAGCCATTTTCTTGCGTTTTCCTACTCTCTCTCTTTCTATCTCTCCCTCCCTCTCCCTAACTCTCTCTCTCTCTCTCTCTCTCTCCTAACCCTCCCCTCCCTCTCTCTCCCTCTCCCTTCCCACTCTCTCTCCCTCCCATCTCTCTCCAAACCCTCCCTAACCCTCCATCTTTCTCTCATACTCGTCGTTCTATCGTTCTCCCTCTCGATTTATCAGTGTTGTGGCATACTCGTACACACCGTTGAGTTCCTTTATTGAATTACGATGCAAGATGGAAATACGTAGTAAGTGAGCAAAATCTCTTATTAGTTTAATTTAATTATTTATTCATTTATTTATTTATTTATTGACGCCGATTTTTTATCATGTAATTTTTTTTACTCAATATCACACACAAACAATATGGCGATTTTGAGCAACATGGTTCCACGATAATTTAGGTAAGATCAAGGGAATTCGATCTTTTATTATCGCACAGAGGAAATACTGGAGACCACCCAAGCTCAGAATTCTCGCATAAAAAGAAAAGAAAAGAGAGAGAAAGAGAGAAAAAAACGACGAAATTGCAAAGAAAAAATAATGCGTCTGAAATTTATTCCTGCAGCAGGTCTGGCGATGTTTGACCTGCAAATAAAACGAGCAAACAGAATGACGTAGACAAAGAAAACACTGCTAAGGCTTTTAAGGAGTCAAATACCGTCTGCTTTTCTGTCGACGAAATGGGAGAGGGAGAGGGAGACAAAGAAGGAGAGAGAGTGTGAGAGTGAGAGAAGAGAGTGAGAGTGAGAGAGAGAAAGAAAGAGAGAGAGAGAGAGAGAAAAGGAGGGAGGAAAGACGGGAGAAAAGAAGGAGGGAGGAAACAGGGCAAAGGAAGGATGGAGGAGAGGAGATGGGAGAGTTTAGATGGGGGAAAGAGAGAGAGAGGAGAAGATGATGAGAGGAGATGGATGGATAGGGAGGAAGGGAGGGGGAGGGAAAGAGGGAGGAAAAGAAGGCGGGAAAATGGGAGGAGGAGGAAGAGAGAGGAGAGAGAGAGAGAGAGAGAGAGAGAGAGAGAGAGAGAGAGAGAGAGAGAGAGAGAGAGAGAGAAGAGAGAGAGAGAGAGAGAAAGAGAAAGAGAGAAGAGAAAGATAGAGAAAGATAGAGAAAGAAAGAGAAAGATAGAAAGAGAGAGAAGGAGAGAGACAGATATATATATAGAGAGAGAGAGAGCACGTGTTCGCCAAGGCCCCCAGGAACGAAGTGGCCAAAGGTCGGAGCCGCACACCCGAGGGCGCGGAACCAGCCCGAAGAGGAGCCCGAGCGGAAGTTTCTCCGACGCGCACTTTCACCGACAGACAAAAATGCACGCATGCGCTGTGGCGTGTCTGTGTGCCTGCCTGCGTGTCGGTCAGTCTGTGTGTCTGTGTCTATGTCTGTCTGTCTGTATGTGTCTGTCTTTCAGTGGACCGGTCGGTCTGTGTCTCTCTGTCTGTCTGTCTGTATGTCTTCCAGTTAGTATATCGGTCGGTCTGTGTCTTTGTCTGTCTATCTGTCTGTGTCTGTCTTTCAGTGGACCGGTCGGTCTGTGTCTCTCTGTCTGTATGTCTTCCAGTCAGTGTATCGGTCGGTCTGTGCCTGTCTGTCTGTGTGTCGGGGTGTCTGTACGTGTGTCAGTCTGTCTGTCTTTATTTCTCTTTCTTTGACATCGTATGTATTCTTGTAAATGTGCAAACGGTATCATAAATAAGTGAACATGTAAGTATATAAATGAATGAATAAGTAAATAAATGAATAGCAAATATATACTAATGTGTGTGTGTGTGTGTGTGTGTGTGTGTGTGTGTGTGTGTGTGTGTGTGTGTGTGTGTGTGTGTGTGTGTGTGTGTGTGTGTGTGTGTGTAATAATTTGCTTCCCTTTTTTGACTTCGTACGTATTCTTCTAAACTGTGTATGTTATATAAAACAAGTAAACAGATGAACCGATAAATAAATGAATAAATCATTTGTACACACGCATACACAGACGCACGCAAATACAAACACACACAGAAACGCACGCACGCACCTACACCCACACACCCACACCCGCAAACAGTGTGTGTGGGTGGGTGGGGTGGATGGGGGTTGGTGCGTTGCCATGAGTGAACAGTCAAGTTTTAATTATCGACTATAATAAAAAATGAAAATCATTGACCATAATCAGAGTAATTTTTGCTTCAGATTAGATATGCTAGAAATATAAATATAAATTGACTTTCCCATACATCCGTACTCATTATCACAACTTTCATCAAAATCTACAAGGATGTAGACAGACAGACACGAAATCATACAACAGAAGATTTGTTTTTTGCACAAAGTAAAAGTTTCGACCCAGGTAATGAGAAAGCCTCTATGCTTGTTACCGTTTTCGTAAACATGTCTATTGTTTTAATAAAGGTCACGTTGCTTCTTATTTCAAGAAAACTGCATCAACAATATTGTGAAAACAGAAAAAATCAGAGCGGCTTTTTAATCCAGAAAGAAAACTACATCCCAAAAGAAATTTGATCGTAATCAAAAAAGGTTTATTTAAAGAATAGAATTTCCCCCAAAAAACCTGGTGTGTGTGTGTGTGTGTGTGTGTGTGTGTGTGTGTGTGTGTGTGTGTGTGTGTGTGTGTGTGTGTGTGTGTGTGTGTGTACGTATAAGCTTATGAGTTTGCGTGTACGTGTGTGTGTGAGGTGCGTGTGTATGTGTTTATGTGCGTGCGCCTGACTTGTGATCTCTCACCAAGCAGACGCACCCCCGACCCCGGCCCTCCGCGCGAGCGCCCGCCCACATGACTCGGCGCCCACGGACGATTCCTGCCGCTCGACCCCCCCCCCCTCTCCAACCCCTGTGAGCCGTCCTTAGCGCTGCGTCGATTTCCTGGCACCAACCTTTATCCATTTCCCATCCACTTGACATGCAGTGGTACTTTTTGGTGCGCGATTAGAATCAATAAAACAACACTTAAAATGCATGTAAGTACACCCGTAGTTTGCAATGCCATTTTAGTACACACAAGGAGAACAAAGGGTGCACATCACCCAACACACGTGCTGAAGGAATACAGCGACCGAGCCCTATCAGAACGCTTTAACGAACAGCAGCAGTGAAGTTTGCAAAATTCCACCAAAGTTCGTATTGGGGCCTATTAGAGAGTGGGGTTCGGGGCAGGCATTTCCCCCTCGGGCAATTTCGGTCCGGGAACCCTTTTTAATGGTGTTTTTCCTCGTCTGCAGCAAACTGGTATTGTATAACGGAAGCAAGAGTGAAAGCCGTGGTGAGGCGAGAGTGCAACAGTACTTGAGAAGTGAAGCTATTATTGCTAGACC
>NW_020868666.1:45000-57500 GCF_003789085.1 Penaeus vannamei
CCTTTCCCTCCTTCCCTCCTCTTTCCTTCCCTTTCTCCTTCCTTCCCTTTGCCCTCTTCGACTAGCGGGGGTCACGTTCACCTTGCCACATGCGGGTATAAATTATTGTCTCGACCTCGCCATAAAACTGCTTTGCTTGCGTGGGCCTTGTTATGTAACCTTGACCACAAAGTCTGCCTGCGTCGGTGTCGTGTTGTTGTATGTAACTGTGCTTGTCATAGACCCAGAGGGCATTGGTAGGAGGCCGTTCTTAAGAGGTAACTTTTTCTACGATAGTAATAATAATAAGAGTAATAACAATGACAATAATAATAATAATGAGTAATAATGACAATAACAATGATAATGATGATAATAATAATAATAATAAAAATGATAATGATAATAATATTCCTATACAGTATTATTCATAATGTTAAGAATAATAATGGTAACGATAATAATAATATAATAATAATATTAATAATATTGATATTAACAATAATAACAATAGAGTAACGATGTCAGTAATAATGAAGAGCTGTAACAAGGACGGAGAACAGAGGTGATAAAAATTATAATAATATAAAAAGCTGCAACACGGTGGCAAAACAGTAACAACCATACAGAAGGATGAAGAACAAATAACGTTATAATATTTTGTCATTACTGTAAGGTCACAGTCACAGTCCAAAATATAGTCTTTCGTCTTTCAATTCCCTATAACAGTCTCTCACGTATCACAATTTCACATAAAGAGTAATCTTAGACCACATATTTGCCTCCCTTATCTTTGTGTAAATGGTACTATAAAGCCTCTCTGATTCTCAAGACATAAGAGAACTCTTCAGGTAAACAAGATATTAATGAATATATATACATCACCTGAATGAAAGGAGAAAAAACGGGAGAGTTTGATTATTAAGCAGATATCCAAATACAATACTAACCATTCCTTTAATTTACAGTCTATCCCGCATTGTTTAAAATCTACTAATCCAAACAATAACAAAAACAAACCGTAGCGTTAATATTGCGTTTTTCTTAACCCCGCTAATCTTTACAATAACAATAACAAGAACAACAAAACAGTAACTATAATTATGATTTTGAACATGATAAAGGAGTAGCTTCGGGTGGCACAGGATGAGCGGATAATCATGTAGTCCAGTTTCCCACCAAGTATACACTGTAACTCGATTATATCCGGCCAGCCTTAACAAACCGGTTCTAACCCCCTTACTTTACTGCATTTGAGACGCCAGAATTCCGTACTCCGACTTGTGAGTACAATGACGTCAAATCTTCCTTGTGGGAAGTATTTCGCTATTACATAACAGAAAAATAGAAAAAAATATATATATCATGAGACGGAAAAACAGCAGCTTACATATTATTTTAAGAAAAGATGCTGCTCCATAAATAATTTTGATAAAAGTATAACGGTATTTTTATGACACCAAATGCGGCAGATCCGAAATTTACATTAATTTGCTGATTAAGACTTCAACTGCATTTTGCCTCAATGTTTACTTGCGTCTAGACAAAGTATTGAAGTTTTCTTTCTCTGATACCCATGGGCTTATATTTCCCCATAAATTGCAGCAGCGAGATCCTCCGATATATTACGTTAGTTGCTGTTGTTTTCACTCTGACAGAACGAATCCTTGCGCTGCCAAAAATGACCTTTTACGGGCATGGCAGGCTTTAAAGAATGCCGGCTAGCAAGCCCGGTAAATAAACTTGTACAACGCTTCACAACAGTCATAAATAACTACCGTGCATTGTTATACACCGACACGTAGTTAACATAATGAGCTACAATGAATGATTACGTTCAAAAAATATACAAGGAGTATAATTTACTCTCGCTAAATGAGGGTTAATAGAAGCGAGCAAGCTTTTTAATAACTCTGATTGTGATATTCTAATCTTGTTCTTACTGGCTGATGTAACTGGGACATGATGTAATAATTACCATAATACTACTGGTAATAGTAATAATAATATTGATATGCACGATCATGCTAATGTAATACAATACGCCAAATATGGATTACTAATACTAGTAACAGGGATAATATCAATGATGTTAATAACAATAACAACATTCTCACTAATATCACTGTTACTAACAACAGAAAAGTAGATAGCACTAAATTATTAAATAAGGACAACGCAAATATGATTATCAACAAAAAAAAGTAAAAATAAGAGTAGCATTAACGATATATCATCATCATCACCAGCAAAACTACTATAATTTTCATTATGATCATAAAAACAACCACTAGATTAACAAGTGCAACACGAATGACCCTGATATAGTAACTTGACAATAGTGATAGCAAACAGTATTAACAAGCTAATATAAACAATACAAATCATGATGAAAATAAATAAAGAGCGGGGGGGGGGGGCTGGGAAGTGTTGAATACAGGCCTGAAAAATATCCAACTAATTACCAAGCCACGTATTTTTGAGGGCTCCTTGTTTTCCTTTTCTCGGGTTTTCTTCTTTTATCAACGATAACTGCAGTTGGTTTTAAATTTGAGGAATCGACAAAATAAAAGATCAAGTAGACCTCTACCTTCTTTTTATCTTTCAAGTAATCAAACGTTAGCCAGAATGAGGGGGTTTTAGGATGCCTATCGACTTCCTTAACATCATTATATAATTCATGTTTTCTTTGGTTTCAGAATGTCCCGTACACCAAAAAATGGAGAGTTCTCCTCGCGGTCTTGGTGAGTAACATACGTACTTTCTTCACTTTATTTTCGATTTTTTCCTTTGATGTATGTACACGTACTGTGCGGTTATTTGTTGCTCCTTTCAATCAATTTCTGGTCCGTTTCTTGTCGGTAAGAAGCCTGAGCTCATCTGTTTGCTTGAGAGAGAAAATCCGATGTGGGCTCCTATCCCTTGGTTGCACACGCATACAAGGGCAAGCAGGACATTACACACACACACACACACATAAACACACACGCACACAAATAAAACACACATACAAATACACACACATCACACATACAAATAAACACACACACACACACATCAAATACACACACACACACATCACATATGCAAATAAACACACACACACACACGCACCACGCATACAAATAAACACACACACACACACAATCACACATACAAATAAACACACACATATACCACACCACATATACACCCCACACTGCGTACTCCAACATCCTGCCCACCTTCACACGTAACACTCGGAAAGCCCATCCAGCTGACCGGCCTTCCCTCCGCTTCACAGCTCGGCGTCACCATGATCGGCATCTGCCTCCTGGGTTTCTACGCCAGCACCAAAGCCAGGACGAGGGAACACGTGAAGGACGAAATCCAGGCCGCCATCAACAAGACCACGACGCCGCCACCCAGGTCCGACGTCCTGTGGCGCCACGACATCTTCAGCTGTTTGAGTGCCACCAACAGCACCTGCCCGGAAGGTTGGTATTCCGATGGGGTTGTGAGGGAAAGGGGGAGGGTTAGAGGGAGGAAGGGAAGGGGTGAAAGGGGGATGGGGTGCTAGGGGGACTGGATGAAAAAAAAGTAAGGATAGAAAAGAGAGAGAGAGGGGGGGAGGGAGGGGAGGGAGGAGGGGAGAGGGAGAGAGGGAGAGGGAGAGGGAGAGAGGAGAGAGAGGGAGGAGAGAGAAGAGAGAGAGAGAGAGAGAGAGAGAGAGAGAGAGAGAGAGAGAGAGAAGAGAGAGAGAGAGAGAGGGAGGAGAGAGGAGAGAGAGAGAGAGAGAGAAGAGAGAGAGAGAGAGGAGAGGGGAGAGAGAGATGAGAGAGAGAGATGAGAGGAGAGAGAGAGAGAGAGGAGAGCGAGGAGAGAGAGAGAGGAGAGAGGGAGAGAGAGGAGAGAGAGAGGAGAGAGGGGAGAGAGAGAGAGAGAGAAGAGAGAGAGGAGGAGGAGAGAGGGAGAGGAGAGGGAGAGAGGGGAGGGGAGAGAGGAGAGAGAGGAGAGGGGAGGAGAGAGGAGAGAGAGAGGGAGGAGAGAGAGAGAGAGAGAGGAGGGAGAGGAGAGAGGAGAGAGAGAGAGAGGAGGGAGAGGGAGGAGGGAGAGAGAGAGAGAGAGAGGGAGGAGAGAGGAGAGAGAGAGAGGGGGAGGGGAGAGGAGGAGGGAGGGGAGGAGAGAGAGAGAGAGAGAGAGAGGGAGAGGAGAGAGAGAGAGAGGAGAGAGAGAGAGAGAGAGAGAGAGGGAGAGGGGAGAGAGGGAGAAGAGGGGGAGGAGAGAGAGAGGAGAGAGGGAGGGGGAGAGGAGAGGAGAGAGAGAGGAGAGAGAAGAGAGAGAGAGGGAGAGAGGGAGAGAGAGAGAGAGAGAGGGGAGAGAGAGAGAGGAGGGAGAGAGAGGAGGGAGAGAGAGAGGAGAGAGAAGAGGGAGAGGAGAAGAAGAGGAGAGAGAGAGGGGAGGAGGAGGAGAGAGAGAGCGGGAGGGAGAGAGAGAGAGGGGAGAAGAGAGACGATGAGGGGGAGACGAGAGAGAGAAGAGAGGAGGAGAGAGAAGAGAGGAGGAGGAGGGAGGAGGCGGGGAGAGGGAGAGAGAAGAGGGAGGGTGAGAGGAGGGAAGAGGAGAGGGAGAGAGAGGGAGGGGAGGAGGAGATGAGAGAGAAGGGGGAAGCGAAGGAACCAAAAAAACGGGGGATGAGGAAGAGGAGAGGAGGGACGAAAGAGGACAGGGAGGAGGATGGGGAGGGAAAGAGGGAGAGAGAGAGAGAGAGAGGAGAGAGAGAGAGACGAGAGACAGAGAGGAGAGAGGGGATGAGGGAAAAGAGGAGAGAAGAGAAAGAGAGAGAGAGGAGAAAGGAGGGGGGAGGGAGAGAGAGGAGAGAAGAGCGGGAGGGGAGAGAGAGATAGAGAGAGAGGGGAGAGAGAGAGAGAAGAGAGATGAGAGAGAGGAGAGAGATGAGAGAGAGAGAGAGAGAGAGAGAGAGAGAGAGAGAGAGTAGAGAGAGGAGAGAGAGGGGGGATCAAGGGGGGAGGGAGGGAGGGAGAGAGAGAGAGAGAGAGAGAGAGAGAGAGGGGAGGGAGAGAGAGAGGAGAGAGGGGAGGAGAGAGGAGAGAAGGAGAGAGAGAGTGGGAGGGAGAGAGAGATGAGAGAGAGGGGGAGGAGGCGAGAAAGAAGAGAGGGAGAGGAGGAGAGGGGAGCGATAGAGAGAGAGAGAGAGAGATGAGAGGGGATAGAGAAGGAGAGAAATAGAGGGAGAGAGAGAGAGGACGAGGGAGGAGGAGAGAGAGGAGAGAGGGAGGGAGAACAGAAAGAGATGAGGGGAGGGGAGAGAGGATAAGGGGAGAGGAGAGAGAGGGAGCTCGAGAAGAGCTAGCACGGAGAGAGAGATAGAGGTTGAGAGAGATAGAGGATAGAGGGGAGAGAGAGGGAGAGGAGGAGAGAGGAGGAGGAGAGAGAGAGAGAGAGAGAGGGGGAGAGGGGATGGACGGAGAGAGAGAGAAGAAGAGAGAGACAGATGAGGAGAGAGAGAGAGAGAGAGAGAGAGAGAGAGAGAGAGAGAGAGATAGAGAGGAGAGAGAGAGAGAGAGAGAGAGAGAGAGAGGAGGAGGGAGGAGGGAGGGAGGGGAGAGGAGGAGAGAGGGAGGGGGGAGGAGGGAGGGAGGGGGAGGGAGGGAGGGGGAGAGAGAGAGAGAGTGAGAGAGAAGAGAGCGAAAGGAAACAATCTCATTTGAAAGTAAACACACTACAAAAAAAACGTCTTTTCTTTCTCACAAGGTTACAACCCCGTGCCCCTCCTAGTCATTGGAATCGACGGTTTACACCCCGACTTCGTAACCCCAGACGTGACCCCGGTCTTGTCTTACATGAAGAGTTGCGGGGTCACAGCCGACAGCATGGTCCCTGTCTACCCCACAACCACCTTTCCAAATTTTTATTCTATCGGGACGGTAAGATTTTTATTTTACATTTTATTTTATTATTTTTTTTATAAGCGATCAAATATAATTTCGACCGACAGATATTCTAGGATTGTTAGCACTGTCAATCTCCCCCAGCTTGCTTATCTCTTGAACAAAATAATTAAGCTAATCTAATTATATACCTATTATCTTTGTTTATTTTCCATAGGGTCTTTACCCCGAGAGCCATGGTATCGTAGGTAATAAAATGCATGATCCCAACACTAAGAAGGAATTCGAAGCCACACGTTTTAGTCCTGACTGGTGGCTTGGCGAACCGATATGGAACACCGTGACCAAGCAAGTAAGCCTTCTGTCAAAGCTGTACAAGTGACTCTGTGAAAAGAGCTTTATATACATCAGCGCTTTACATGGCGCATCCTTTTTTTACTTGCTTTGTGCGTCAACAGGGTAAAGATGCAGCCGTCTATTACTGGCCTGGGTCCGATGTCTTCATTGACGGAACATATGCCAGTAACTTCTACCAATACCGCAAGACGGAACCCATCGACGTACGAACCAAACAGGTAGGTCACCGTGAGTGGGAGAGGGTTAATGGCAATAGAAATTTATTTTCGAGTGGAAGAGAGAAATGGACAAGAAAAAAAGAAGGAAGAGGGATGATGGGAGGAGAGACAAGAGGTGGGAGAGCGAGGGAAAGGACTGAGGGGGCAAAGAAAGGGAAGAAGGAAAAACATAATTTTTCTTCATTAACATGTGATTTGCATGATTCCAGTCTTTTACGGCTCTTGCAAATCAGGCATGATTGATATCTTTCTACTCGTTCCAGGTCTTAAACTGGTTATCCTCCTCTTCTGATGAAAGGCCACATATCGTCATGGTATACTTTGAGAAGCCCATGTCCGCCATCCAAGAATTCGGACCCTTCTCTGAAGAGGTAAGCAACATCTTCGAGATTAGGTTGCAGTGCAAATAGACAAATCAGCCGCAATACCATAAAAAAAATCATAATTTCGAAGTTAATCCCCTTTGTTTTTCCTTGCAGGCGAAGCATTCCCTCAGCCTAGTGGATAAAGAGATTGATAAACTCATGATAGCCTTGCACAACATCGGCCTCGCCCACTGCCTGAACATCCTGGTGGTTTCCGACCATGGGGCCGCCTCTGCCTCCTGCTCCTCTTCCTTCTACCTCGAGAGCTTCGTTCCAAACATCACCGCGAAGGCACATGTGTTCACAGGTGCCGTGGGAAGGCTTAGGGCAGTTTCAGGAGACAGAGGTAAGGCATGAGAATGAACCGTCAGTAGCCAGTGATAAATTGAGGGCAAAGGACGCAACTACGCATTTTAAGATAATGCATGTTTCTGTATTTTAGTGATATTATATTCGTGTGTTTGATTAATAATTGCTGTGATCCTTTTTGACTGGGTTTTCCTCGCACCCTGCTCTACTGTACCACAGAAAAGAACAATGAATGATGGAGCAAAACCCTCATCTGTTGTGTTACCATACTTTTGCACGGTCATCGCCAATATTACGAACTTTTCCGCGTTCCGTTCCCGGAAAACGCATAAAAGAGTACGAGATAACCGAGGTACTATTTCCATACCTTATCAACGATGAGCGCCAGATGAACCAGGCTGGAGATCCGAGTCGTCGCCTTCGGGAACGAGTTCGCTATAAATTTCCAGGGATTGGAGAAGCATCCTCCGCGTTCGAAAGCCATTTGGAGACTGATTTCGAATAACTTTTACTGACATCTATTTGAGCGAGAGTGGCCATTTGCGGTTTTCACGTTGTTTAACGGCCAGTGGGTGAGTCCGTCAAACTACTGGTCTCGTGATCCAATTGTTCGCACATCGGCACTGACTCTTCTCTTAAGCCAAATAAGCATCCAATTACTAATTTGAGAAGTGCTGGGAACGACGACGATTTCACAAAATTTTCGTTCGGAGGACTGTTTCGAAGCCACCTGAGATTATTTTAGGACTAAGTAGTACAAGTTTATTTACCAAGAACCTTGTACCGCGAGAATAAGGAAAAGAAAGAGAAAGAAGACAGTTTGCTTACGGGAGGAGAAAGACAGCGTTGCGGCCCAAGCCCGAGATTGTTTTCTTTTTACCCATTTAAAGCGGACATTTGATTATCTTAAAGAAACGTTTGCCGCGAAGGCCGGCTTGACTTTTGGCGTTCCAGCCTCCACGAACAGAGCGACTGCCATAATCTCTTAACCGACTTGGAGCAGTGGTTGGTAGTCCGAAGGAAGAGTTTTCACACGCGCTCTTGGGTTTGCGGTGCTAGTACACAACAGTCCTTGCAATAACGCATATCATGATCGGACCTGTTGATGACTTTACCAATTTCTCTCCAATGACGGATGATCTTGACGCCTCTAGAGGTCATCCCGAAAGTGCATATCAACTGACGAAGGGAGAAAACGACGCTTTCTCCATAGTGCTACGGATGCCGGCTGTACTGTAGTTACCGCTTCAGACGAAAGGACTTGGTTGCCCCCCTCCCCCATTATCAATTACGCCTCCATGACAGATGAACAACCCGTGACATAAAGCAATACGCACATAATTTCGATAACATTGTTAATACCGCTATACAATACCAGTTCAAAATCCTTGGAAAACGCCACCGATATGCTTATGGCTTAGCGCCTTCGGGGTTTGTCACCTTTTACATACCCCCCCCCCCCCGTCACACACACACTGCAACATCCCGGATCTGCCTTTGTCCTAATCCACGAGCGTCCAGGGATCAGTAAGCATGACATCCTTTCGTGTGGGAGCCTTAGGTTTCCAGAGCTGAAAGGAAACACTGTTCTTGGAAGCTACGTAACTAACCCTCACGCAAAATTTGGGCCTGCTGATATGATTTCATCGTTTCTCATCTCTTTGTTTGCATAGTGTATTTTATATGAGCAAAACGCTTCGGAAACTGACTCAGTACTGCCCCTAAAAAAGAACGGAATACGCAGTGACGCATTTCTATTCTTGAGTTGCTTTTTACGTTCAAGTCTTTATATTCGACTTGGAATCTTTCCTTTTTCTGTTCTGTTAAACTATTTTAGGAATGGAGACATCACCAATAGGAGGGAGTTTATTGTCGTAAACTGTAATGTTTATTTGACCATAATTGTTATCATCACTTATTTTCTATTCCGTGAGACAGCTGTGGAAGACGAGATCTTGAAGGCGTCCCAGTGTAAGAACCCCAGAGTGCGAGTCCTCCCAAAGTCTCTCCTGCCACGAAGGTTAGTAAGTCCCGATGGCCAGAATTTACTTTAATAGATAAACAAACAAATTATATATGTGTATATATACATTGTTAAACATTGAATTGCCTTCACCACTTTTGCTACTCTTTGTTCATATTACATGCATCACATTTGCGTTGTTATGCCGTCCACATGTTTACTGGCATTAATGAAGGATATATTAAATTATATATCATACGTCACCAATATAAAAGGAATAATTTCATGCTGCCACTCCCAACAACCATGATTCGAAGAGTATTAAAGTTTAGCCATTTTTTTCAAATTTCGTCCATTATTTAAGTCCTGAGCAGTGAATATCAGCATCGAGCGAAAATACAAATTAGGGCCTGGATGAATGTATTCGGTTTCAAAGAAGTTTCAAAATGAGCGTACAAACATACATGACACGTCAAGTTGCTCCCAAAATAATAACCGGTGTACGAAATGTTTCAAATAACCCTTTTATATAAATTCCACCATTTTTTTGTTTGTCTACCGCCAGCTGTCATCTCACGGAACCGGCGATCAGTAGCATATTACAATTTGTACGAGGAAACCGTTTCATAAACAGACACCAGTGAAAGAATTAGACTCTGCAATGGAAAGTCCAGAGTACACATAAAAGTTGCAAATATCCATTATGTATCTCTTCTCATTTCTTCAGTAGTGTTTTAAACTTTAGTATAGTCTATATCCCCTATGTATATCTCTGTCCCCTTACAATTTGTACGAGGAAACAGCTTCATATATACAGGTTACAGTCACGTGTTTGAATTCGAAAGACCGTACAATAAAAAGTTCAATATAAAGTTCATAGAAAGTCGTACATTTCAATTATACCTTCTTCACCTCATTTATTAACAAATTATTTATCTTAATGCAGATACCACTATGCAAATAACCCCCGAATAGAAGAGGTGATTTTGGACACGAAACCAGATACTCGGGTTGTGACAGACAGTACAAATTATTGTAAGAAAGGTGAACATGGATTCAATAATCTGGAACCAAGGATGCAGGTAAGAGATAGTAAGAATGTTAATTACTATCCATACACTGCATGGTTTTAGAAAAGGAAAAAATGACACTGGAAAAAGTGTACTACAAAATTATACATTTTAATACTTCTTGATAACGACTCTCTTCCGTCCATCTACAGGCAACTTTCATAGGGTTTGGACCAGACCTGAAAGTGAATTATACAGCGCGTAGTTTTCGGAATGTTGAGCTGTACAATCTGATGAGTCACCTTGTTAAAGTCGAGCCACGTTCCAATAATGGTAAAAAAAAATTATATACATGTATATATATAGATAGATAGACAGATATACTCTATCACTCTCCTTTCCCCACTCACTCTTCTCTCTCTCCCTAACTCAGTTCTCTCTCCCCCCCTCTCCCTCCCTCCCTCCCTCTCTCTCTCTCTCTCTCTCTCTCTCTCTCTCTCTCTCTCTCTCTCTCTCTCTCTCTCTCTCTCTCTCTCTCTCTCTCTCTCTCTCTCTCTTCGTGCGTGTAGGCGGGTGTTTATACATATATAATTTTATCTCAGAACCGAGTTAATTTTGATAAGTTTAGAAAAAAAATATCATATCGTAAGATACGATAAAAAACTACATCAAATTATTTCCTAGGCACAATGGGCAGCCTGGACCACTTCCTACGCCAATTGCCGCAGCGATCCCCCCTTGACACACACAAGGATCTCTTGGAGGAAGAAGTGTTGCCTCTGGCCGAAAGGCGAAAAGTTCCTGAGAACGCAACGGACGAAACGTGTGTTTGTAACTACGTAGAGCCAGTGGAACCTGAAGTAAGTTTATTTATATATTTATTTTATTTTATATATATATATATTTTTTTTTTTGGGGAGGTCATGTTTGAAGTGATTGTGATGGGTTAATGTATTTTGATATCAATGTTTTGGTTTTAAAGGGATTCTTTCAATTTAGGTTGTGTGGATGTTTGTAGCACACGTCAGGGTTTTTGTCGACAACAATGATCATGGGGAACCGTGGGATTTGGATGGGGGGGGGGGCGAATTCGCTCATACCAAGGATTTTCAATAAATAAGAGTATGGAAAATAAAAAGATTAACCCAACTGCGCTATTTATTAAGTGGCAAAAGAAACTCGAATCCAGATTTTGATCACAATATTCGATCGGAACGAACGAAGGAACGAACCACATCCTAAACGTGTAAACTACCCCCAAAAACCGCCGTAACATACCAAATTCCGTTCTAACCCGCTTCCGATCAAGGTCTATGTAAGTACTTATGTAGACCTTGCTTCCGAGCACTGTATTGCCCTAACCGGGTGCACCACCAATTGTCAATTCTCTCTATACTGGGCCTCCACCGTATCAACTCAGTCGTTTTCCAATGACCACATTCCCTTCCCGACTGCTACATAAATAACAATGTCCTGTAAGTTAAAGATTGAATTTTAGCTTACCTTGAGGGGCGGGGAAGGGTCAAGTCAAAGTTGGTCCCATATCCATCTGGACGTATGGTACATGTTTTGTAGAGAAACATGCTTACTAAGCCGCGGGATGATGCGGTAGGGTGGCCAATTCCTTTCCGCCCCGACTTTGACCCCAGTATGCTGACGTCAGCATACCAGTGCTCATTCACAGCTGAGTCGACTGAGAGGGTCAACCGGGCGCGAACCCAGGACCATGCGATTGCAAAGCCAGCGCTCTACCACTGGGTGGGAAGATAAGAACTTTCAGACCTCTTGCGGCTGGAACGAAGTTACTTGCACTTAACTGAATTTAATGGTATTCCTGAGATCGTAACAATTTCATTTAAGAATTTGTTTTCACCGAAATGTCGAATAGAAAATCGAAAACACAAGTAGCACAGTCAACAAACTTCACTTCCGAAACAAGCAATAAACTGTCAACAAGTTTTTCAAATTTGCCGCTAGATGGCTGTGCATGCGCGGCGCGTGGATGTACTAATTATTTCAATAAACATGCGTACATAGTAATGCACAACGATTTGAATATAAAATTAATTTACAGTCAATAAAGACGTATGTTGATTTACCTTAGCTATGTCATGATAGGCGCGTAGGGACTACATTTTATGCAGTACATTTTTGTTGATTTCCTTTTGTCAGTTGGTTTCTGCAGATTATTATTTTTTTTTTTTTATAAATGAATATTATGCTTTATTGCCTACAACACAATGATTTTCGAGTCTCTTAAATTCGGTAAGGCCCTTTTGTATACTTCACCAATGGAGAGAATATAAGAATATAAGTTTTATGGTAACATTACAGTGTGTATTTATTTGCGTGTATCACATATACATACGTACACACACACACACACACACACACACACACACACACAC
>NW_020868666.1:67500-85000 GCF_003789085.1 Penaeus vannamei
GTGGGTTGTCATATTAGATTAGAGGGACTGGCAATAAGGACAAGGTGTTTGTCTTGGCCAGGGTTGATAGGCCTACATCTACTACCACTCTCCTGTCATCAGCAATACAATGGGATAATAACAAGTACAACTGACAGGGTACCCAGGTCTGGTCCGTGGATGCAAGATTACAATATGAAGCTAGCGATCTAGCCTGGGAGTATACCAGTGTCAATGTTCCTAGATTACACAACCATGGTTCGAAAGTTTGCAAGTTATGGACACAGATTCACTTCATATACCCTTCACTGGTCAAAAGAAAAAGTAACAAGTCTTGACTGAGCTAAGAAGCGTTGATCATCATTGTTGCGGTCACTTCTCAGGCAAGATTGCAAACTTATGGATTAGTTAAATGAGCCTGCCACCCACTCTACTGGTGTTGGTCTTGTAGAAAAGGAAAAATGTGTGTTCATATGGTTGTTTGATAATACATTGTCACAATAGGGAAGGACTGTTGCCATCATACGATTCCCGAGTTAAGCATACCCCTGGGCAATAATGACATCTTGCTGTTGACCACTGTGCTCTCCATTGGGAAAGGATTTATTTAGAGAAGGTACATCATTCCATAAGCGTAGGAAAAAAAAAAAGGGGGGGGGGTTACCGCCCTCATTGTAGAATGGAGGGACGGAACCCTACTTCTGTCCCCGACTGTTAACAAAGACTGCAACTCCTTAGTTGCTCAATTGTCGACAGCACAGACCCCTTGCAACTGAGAGGGCAGTCTGGTGTTCAAAATAAACTAACCATTCTGTCAAATTATGCCCGGAAGGGGCCTGCAACCTCTAGGACCCCCGACTATTTTTTTGGAGGAACCTACTTTGCCCCCCCCCCCAACTACACTTCCTACACTTATACAGACTGGATCGCCGTCCACACTGACATTCTCCAGGGCAGACTGGCGGAGTGTACAACCCCTGAGAACTGGTCAAAAGTGGGAGGCACGTCCAATGCTGAGGCTCGCCATCTTGTAATTTTTTGTCCTGTCTGAGACATGTCACTAATATTAGTAATTAAAGTAAATCTGGATGGTCGAATCTAAATAATTAAAGAGATAAATAAATTAATAAACCAATAAAGACCCACACACACCACAGGGAGGCAGTCTTCCCCTTTAGCGCCGCCGCTAGAGGATATATATGCACACACATACATACATACACACACACACACACACACATACACACACACACACACATACACACACACACACACACACACACATACACACATACACAAGACACGTGTATATATATATATATATATATATATATATATATATATATATATATATATACATACATACATACATATAATGTACACACACGTGTGTATGTGTATACTTGTATGTATATATATACACACGTGTGTGTGTGTGTGTGTGTGTGTGTGTGTGTGTGTGTGTGTGTGTGTGTGTGTGTGTGTGTGTGTGTGTGTGTGTGTGTGTGTTTGCACAAATTAAATCAGATGGAATTCGATGATTCATCTCTCCTTCAAGTGTTTCGTTGATGACCTAAGTTTAAGCTTTGTTAACTTAAACAACCATTTTGTTGATACCGCTATTTTGTCATACAATTTATGACTGCACTCGAGCAAATCTTGATCAGTTAATCCCATTGCGTCAGATGCACATCGTTTATTATTTAATCTATCTAATTTTTAATGGCTTTATTTTATTTATCTCTCCACCTGGGGTTCCATCGGTAACAATAAATGATAAAAATCTTCCTCTCTTTATCTTGCATGATGACGTAAAACAGACGAACTATATATAGTACTTCAAACGTTTTGATAAGTTATAAAAACAGCTTGGAAATAACGTGTGCCAGTGCCAAAAAGAGGTACCAGTACCACAACTATCCAAACCTCAGCATAATAACCCAACCCCGATATAAACACAGACAAGCCGCTTCACTCCCAATATTTTTTTAATCGGGTTGTTGTCATCTTCCCTTTGATAAGATTTGGAAATGTCTACGTATCTGTGTCTGTACTTTCGGAAATCATATTTCTAACGCATCTAGCTAAATTCCACGGTTGCATCATCCCTGAAAATCGAAGGCTAGATAGTTCTTCCATACCTGGGTTTGTTGTGGTCATAGAAACGTTGGAAAAGAGTTATATTTGTTGATGTTTTTGCCTATTGGGCTGAGGGAACTTGGTGTCACGAAGTTTTTTAAAACAGGTCACCGGTCTTTTTATCTAGCAGCAAATGTTAGTATTTGTCCAGTCAGTACTTTAACACGATTTTTTAAAAGTCCCAATTAACCTCTTTCCTCTAGTCCAACTGAAACAAAATAATCACACGAGAAAAACAACAATTGAAACAAAAAGTAAAACAGAAAAGAAAGAAAACACACAGGGAAAAAACAATCCAAAGAAAGAAAACGGAGAGAAAAAAAGGAAAACAAACAATCCAATGAAAGAAAACGGAGAGAAAAAAACAAAACAGACTTCACACGAATGACATGAACTGCACCCGCCATTCCCCACCCGGCCGCCGCAGCGTATCATAGCGCTCGTGAACACCTAGACATACACGTCGGCCGCCTGTTATTTAGATCACCCGCCACCGTTATCTCACCGCAAGGTCATCACGCACCTCATCGCCCGCCCTGGAGCCATAAACATGCTGAGCTCGCGATAAGTGGGCGATAGACTGGTCTGCCGATGTCCGCACATCATATTGTAGTTGATTTTGATTATTAGATGGTTTGATTTAGTTTCGCTTTTGTTTTGAGAATAAAGTGTATTTCTCTGCATTGTGGCATTTGAGGAGCAACTGTAACGTATAATTATGATAACGCAAATAACATGATCCCAAACTATTCCTGGTGGATTTCTTACGCCCCCTTGACTTTCACGTGGATTCCCAGCAATCTCTTGAACTTCAGGTGGATTCCTAGCGCCCCCTTGGCTTCCAGGTGGATTCTTAGCGCCCCCTTGGCTTCCGACCTTATTTGACAGCTTAGCCCCCTTGGCTTCCCCTTGGCTTCCAGGTGGTTTCCTAGCGCCCCCTTGGCTTCCTTGGCTTCCATCCTTAGCGCCCCCTTGGCTTCCAGGTGGATTCTTAGCGCCCCCTTGGCTTCCAAGTGATTTCCTTGGCTTCCAGGTGAATCCTTAGCGCCCCCTTGGCTTCCAAGTGATTTCCTTGGCTTCCAGGTGAATCCTTAGCGCCCCCTTGGCTTCCAAGTGATTTCCTTGGCTTCCAGGTGGATTCTTAGCGCCCCCTTGGCTTCCTTGGCTTCCAGGTGAATCCTTAGCGCCCCCTTGGCTTCAGGTGGATTCTTAGCGCCCCTTCCAAGTGATTTCCTTGGCTTCCAGGTGGATCCTTAGCGCCCCTTGGCTTCCAAGTGATTTCCTTGCTTCCAGGTGATCCTTAGCGCCCCCTTGGTGTGATTTTCCTTGGCTTCCAGGTGCTTAGCGCCCCCTTGGCTTCCAAGTGATTTCCTTGGCTTCCCTTATTCCAAGTGATTTCCTTGGCTTCCAGGTGGATCCTTAGCGCCCCCTTGGCTTCCAGGTGGATTCTTAGCGGCTTCCAAGTGATTTCCTTGGCTTCCAGGTGGATCCTTAGCGCCCCTTGGCTTCCAAGTGATTTCCTTGGCTTCCAGTGGATTCTTAGCGCCCCCTTGGCTTCCAAGTGATTTCCTTGGCTTCCAGGTGGATTCTTAGCGCCCCCTTGGCTTCCAAGTGATTTCCTTGGCTTCCAGGTGGATCCTTAGCGCCCCCTTTGCTTCCAAGTGATTCCAGGTGGACTTAGCGCCCCTTCTTCAAGTGATTTCCTTGGCTTCCAGGTGGATTCTTAGCTTCCAAGTGATTTCCTTGGCTTCCAGGTGGATTCTTAGCGCCCCTTGGCTTCCAAGTGATTTCCTTGGCTTCCAGGTGGATTCTTAGCGCCCCTTGGCTTCCAAGTGATTTCCTTGGCTTCCAGTGGATTCTTAGCGCCCCTTGGCTTCCAAGTGATTTCCTTGGCTTCCAGGTGGATTCTTAGCGCCCCCTTGGCTTCCAAGTGATTTCCTTGGCTTCCAGGTGGATCTTAGCGCCCCCTTGCTTCCAAGTGATTTCCTTGGCTTCCAGGTGGATTCTTAGCGCCCCTTGGCTTCCAAGGATTTCCTTGGCTTCCAGGTGGATCCTTAGCGTGCTTCCAAGTGATTCCTTGGCTTCCAGGTGGATCTTAGCGCCCCTTGGCTTCCAAGTGATTTCCTTGGCTTCCAGGTGGATCCTTAGCGCCCCCTTTGCTTCCAAGTGATTTCCTTGGCTTCCAGGTGGATTCTTAGCGCCCCCTTTTGCTTCCAAGTGATTTCCTTGGCTTCCAGGTGGTTTCCTAGCGCCCCCCTTGGCTTCCAGGTGGTTCTTAGCGCCCCCTTTGCTTCCAAGTGATTTCCTTGGCTTCCAGGTGGATTCTTAGCATGGCTTCCAGGTGGATCCTTAGCGCCCCTTGGCGTCCAGATGGATTGGTAGCGCCCCTATGCTTCCAAGTGGATTCTTAGCGCCCCCTTGGCTTCCAAGTGATTTCCTTGGGTTCCAGGTGGAAGCGCCCCCTTGCTTCCAAGTTTCCTTGGCTTCCAGTGGATTCTTAGCGCCCCCTTTGCTTCCAAGTGATTTCCTTGGCTTCCAGGTGGATTCTTAGCGCCCCCTTGGCTTCCAAGTGATTTCCTTGGCTTCCAGGTGGATTCTTAGCGCCCCCTTTGCTTCCAAGTGATTTCCTTGGCTTCCAGGTGGATTCTTAGCACCCCTTTGGCTTCCAGGTGGATCCTTAGCGCCCCTTTCCAGCGCCCCTATGCTTCCAAGTGGATTCTTAGCGCCCCCTTGGCTTCCAAGTGATTTCCTTGGGTTCCAGGTGGATCCTTAGCGCCCCTTTGCTTCCAAGTGATTTCCTTGGGTTCCAGGTGGATCCTTAGCGCCCCTTTGCTTCCAAGTGATTTCCTTGGCTTCCAGGTGGATTCTTAGCGCCCCTTTGCTTCCAAGTGATTTCCTTGGCTTCCAGGTGGATTCTTAGCGCCCCCTTGGCTTCCAAGTGATTTCCTTGGCTTCCAGGTGGATTCTTAGCGCCCCCTTGGCTTCCAAGTGATTTCCTTGGCTTCCAGGTGGATCCTTACATTCCCTTATCCAAGTGATGGATCCTTAGCGCCCCCCTTCAAGTGATTTCCTTGGCTTCCCGCCCCCTTGGCTTCCAAGTGATTTCCTTGGCTTCCAGGTGGATTCTAAGCGCCCCCTTGGATTCCAAGTGATTTCCTTGGCTTCCAGGTGGATTCTTAGCGCCCCCTTGGCTTCCAGGTGGATCCTTAGCGCCCCCTTGGCGTCCAGATGGATTGGTAGCGCCCCTATGCTTCCAAGTGGATTCTTAGCGCCCCCTAGGCTTCCATGTGGATTCCTTGGCTTCCAAGACGATTCGTAGCGCCCCCTTGGCGTCCAGGTGGATTCCTAACGGCCCCTTAGCTTCTAATTTGATTCCTAGCGTCCGCTCTCTTAAATACATTTGCAAACACTTTTCCTAATGGTATGCTTCAAATTGAAAACAACAAGATTAATCACAAATAAGTACTTCACAATTAAAACCCAATCTAATAAACCAATTTATTTATTAGTTTTATATTAAGAAAGTGATTGATTAATCCTTAATACCATCCTGTCGCCTTCTTTTGACCCCATCCCCCCCCTCCGATCTTTCCACCACTCCGGTACTTTAGAAACCGATGCTATTATTATCTTTGTGTGAATATTGTTAAAAAAAACTATACTATTTTCAGGAGATACGGAACAATCCCTGAATATATTTTATTTTTAATTAGAGAGTACTTTCAATATACAAAGATTGTTTATTTATTTGTCTGTCAGTCTCCCCCCCCCCTCTCTCTCTCTTCCAAAGTTCCTTACGAACTATATCCGACAACAAAGGTTCCGAGTTGTTGGTCATATTTATGAGTTTATGAGACCGGGTTTTATGAGGTATGATCGCGCGTGTCTCGCTGAGAGGTAAACACACATGCCACATGATGTAAGGAGTGTTATTGGGTATTATTTCGCCTTTTTTTGTTGGGGGGGGGGGCTTCACTTCAAGAGAATAATGATTAATAAGGTTCAATCCAAAACCCGGTGTTCATTTTGGCAATGAAGTGACACTGATTTGGCATTGAAGGACGTATATTAACATATTTTTTAGTAATGCTATTTAATTTCGGTAATAAGGATTCAGACTGAAACTCAAGTTCCTTTTTCAAAATGAAATAGACATGTGCAAAAACCGCAACCCGGAACAAGCCAGCAAAGCATACTCAAAAACAGGAAAAAATCGTGACGTCATACGCTGTTGATGTTATCAAGGCTATATAAGGAGACTCGGCTCTATTTTGTTGTGGACGGAGGGATGGTGTGGCGCATTTTCCCTGCGATGAATATAGGAAAGAGACGCACAAACGCTACTCTGGCGACGGCTGCTGGTTTGTGCTTCATGTGCTGTGACTTGTAGGCTTACCTTACCGATGTTGCGGCATTTTGGACTTCCATATCGAACTGCGTGAAACGGCCGGAGCCATGGCTGACGAGAGAGAAACAGAAGAAGTGGGACTTCCGCCAGAACGCGAAGCTAGAGACAGTCGAGATGCGACCCGTAGCTTCGCGAGAAATGCCGGTTTATGTGTTCAGGATCGGTTGGCTTTCGACGAGGACCCGCCGTCGTACGAGATGATGTATCCTTCGAGCAGCGACGATAGAAACGCCTCAATCCTCAGCAACACAAATATCGACTGTGGCATCGTCTTGAGCCCAACCAACTTGAAAGAAAACACGAAATCTCAACCAAACAGCAACCAAATCGTCCCTCAAACACCACAAGATACGAAGGTGACGAGCAGACCTGCCATCAAACACGACGACTCCAAGCTGAAGCTGACGCAAGAAAATGAAAAGCCAGAAAAGGTCCTCCAAAGAAAAATCACACTGACCAAGCTTACGGAGACCCGCGAGAAGCTGATGGTTCAAGCTTCGGGACTGACAAAGGGCGCCAGGGAGACGCTTAGGTTAGTTCGTGTGGCGTTGCACTCTGGATACAGTTATTATTTATTTAATTATTTAGTTTTTTGATTTACTGCAAATCACATTCAAGACTCAAGTTAATGAATAGTCCATATTTACTGATTTAATTGACCACTTAAATAGCACGCACACGCATATGCGCGTACAGAGAGAGAGAGAGAGAGAGAGAGAGAGAGAGAGAGAGAGAGAGAGAGAGAGAGAGAGAGAGAGAGAGAGAGAGAGAGAGAGAGAGAGAGAGAGAGATTTATTGATTCCCATTTTAGCAAGTACACTAACTGCGATACCTATCACGATTTCAGAGAGTTCTGTCAGAAGACGACAGCCCACGGCTTCAGTCACGTGGTAGAAAAGGACATACACATAATTATGAGGATTTTCTGGGTCGTCGTCACTTTCGTCAGGTGGGAGCCACTCGTGACTGAGTCTTTCTATTTTTACCGTTACTCTTATATCATATTCTTCCATGGTTATATCACATTCTTTTATTTTTACTGGTTATTTTACTTTGCCAATGGCGACTTTTTTTTTACTTTTTAAACATTTTGTCACTTTTACGTTTCTACTTTTTAATTTGACCGCATTTGTTTTTCCTCTGCTCCTCCTGTGCAGTCTCGGGGCCTTGCTCTCAGTGGGTTACGACGCCACCTACGCCGCCTTCGTGACCAAGCGCCCCTACACGGAGGTGACCTACAGGAACAACCAGAGCACGGGGATCCGCCTTCCCGACGTGACCGTCTGCACTCTGTCGGGGTTCTGGAAGAGCAAGATGGAGCGTAAGGTCGCTTTTCGCTCGAGCAGTGATTTTGTTTCAGGCTTTTTGGGATCTATGTGTGTTTGTGACTGTGCGGAGTCGTGTGTGTGTGCGAGTGAGTGAGTGAGAGAGAGTGTGAGTGTGAGTGTGGTGTGTGTGTGTGTGTGTGTGTGTGTGTGTGTGTGTGTGTGTGTGTGTGTGTGTGTGTGTGTGTGTGTGTGTGTGTGTGTGTGTGTGTGGTGTGCGCGTACGTGTGAGTGCGTGCGTGCGTGTGTGTGTGTTTGTATGTGTGCATTTATATACATACACATATATATAGATATACATGTGTTTGTCTAAGCCTGTATGTGTTCGTGCGTCCACTGCAATATAAACCATATTCATATTTTTCCTACTTGCAACACCTGACACAGCATAACCCACGGCCAGCTAATACACACCTCGCTCCCTTCCCCACAGAGTACAACGTGAGCAAGACCCTGGCATCCTACCTCCTCCTGGCCGTCCGCGGAACAGAGGTCATCAGCCCCGTGTTGAGTCGTGACCCCAAAAGGATAATATTGTTAAGAGAAGAACTTCGGGAGTACCTGGAAGTCCACAAAGTCACCCTCGAGGAACTCATAATAATGCTTTCCCCAGGGTGAGTCGCTGGTAGTGGTTCTTCCTTGTAAGAGTCCAGTGTTCTTGTATGTTAATGGGTGGAGGTCCTTTCGAAAAAGTTTTGAATTTTTAATAGCATGGTTTGAAAAGGTATTTTGAATCTTCAGTCAGGGGTTGGGGATCATCACTTGGCCTTCTTTTTCATATTTAATTATCATGTTGTTTTGCTGTTTATTTGAGTCTTTAGTGATATTCTAATGAATTCATTTGTCCCCATCCTTCTTATCTCTTCCCATCTCATATTTTCTAATATATTTGTAGAAAAGGTATGAATGAGACTGGATATCTTCACAATACACGAGATGTATTTGCCGGGTTTCGATTACGTCTTCCTCAGAAATACATTTCTATTTCTGACGAAGACGTAATCGAAACCGGTCAAATACATCTCGTGTATTGGGGAGATATCCAGTCTCATTCATACCTTTTCCACATTTGTCAATATGGATATGGTTCATCTTTCTCATATTTAATAAAAATACCCGTCCAACTGGCACTACTAATGAAGACAAAGATCTCTGCGACCTACTGTCCGGTAGAAGAAACATATACTAAATGTATAAATATATCGGTATTTAATTGTTTCCAATGTAGCTATCTATAATGAAGTCACGTTGTATATACTGTATCGTCTTGATCTTGATATTGATGAGAGAAATGATGAAGGAGATAATTTTTCCTCGCTTTTCGCATGCTCAATTATCAGATGCGAGGAACTGGTGAAAGGATGCTACTCGGCGTCTGAGAGTATGAGTAGGTACGTGTTTCTTACTTTGATTAAAATAAAGGAAACTAAACCCAAAGAATCTTGGAGTGGATAAAACAACGTTATTGTTAGTATGTTTATTTTTGGCTTATTTCAAATATCTATATCTAAATCTTTGGTGTTTTCACATTTCGTCCTTTGTGCAGTGTTAATGGCTTTTTTTTAAAGAAAAACTTCTAAACATTCGTTCTGTGAAGCGAAACGCATGTAGCGAAGTCACAGGTAGTGCAAAAAGTATAGGCCCGGCACGCTCATCTACGCATTTTTTCCCCTTGTCAGTTCGTTAAATTAATACTATTTATCCTCTGCTGAAGTTCCGAGTGCTGCCAGACGGTGTTGAGGCCGACCATCACCACACTGGGCGTCTGCTTCACCACACTTAACCAGAATGGCTTGAGACTCAACCAGACCATCGCGGGCCTGGTTGGCGGCTACAGGATTCTCTTCGACGTCGCACTTCGCGAGTATATGGGTAGGTGTTCTCTCTCTCTCTCTCTCTATCCCTTCCTCCCTCCCTCTCTTTTTAACATATAGCATTTTTGCCGGTGGAAATTACAGCGATGGTCTCGAAATAAGTTTCCGGGTAATCCGAATAAGTTAGGGAAGGCAAAGAAAACTGGACAGAGAGAAACTGTGTCGTATCGCTTTTAGTGCCTCATTTCATTGTTTCTCCTCTTTTGATTTTATGAGACTAATATTTCGGTCATATTCTCTTTCGAGACAGTTGTAATCAATGCATTAGAAGCACAAAGTCTATTCCTACGATTGGAGATTCGGTTTTACTCACACATATTTTTGTCAATTCCATACCCAATGAAATACCAATCATAATAAGGTAGTCTAATAGAAACAGTGAACGTATCTCTTCAAACTATCGAAAAAATCTCACGAAAAAAGACGCAAGAATGTATGATTAAGTAACAACAATAATAACGAGACCGCACATTGCAGAATTCGACTACAACGTGGTGTCGACGACGTCCTTGGCCGAGGCGGGGATCCACGTCTCGCTCTCCAACTTCGCCAGCTCGCCCGCCGTCGCCGCCAACATCCAGGCCGTCCGGATCGCGCCCAACACCGCCGCCTCCGTTGCTCTGGACGTCACTAATGTAAGGACGGGGCGGGGAGGTCTCCTAAGGGTGAAAGAGGAATAAGGAGTGTGAGAGAGGGAGAGGAACCCCAGATTCTCGGGGCGGGGAGGTCTCCTAAGGGTGAAAGAGGATTAAGGAGTGTGAGAGAGGGAGAGGAACCCCAGATTCTCGGGGCGGGAAGGTCTGAAGATGGAAGAGGATTAAGAAGTGTGAGAGAGGGAGAGGAACCCCCAGATTCTCGCATGCAGAAAAGAATGAAAAGTAATCTTATCAATATTTAATAAATATATATATATATCATTCAAAACACCTAACGCCTGTTCAACAAGGACAGATTTTCAGAGCTTCGGCGAATCCAACTCACAATGCCCATCTTACGTACGATTTGGCCTTCACACAACCTCTCTCACGCGGCACACACTTTTTATTTTCTCAGATCGACCACACAGAGGTGTACCTGGACGCCTGGCTTCTGCCCAACCCGCGACCTCGGTGTGTGAGCGAGGAAAAATTCTGGGCCATGAGTGAGGAGGAGCGAGCCTACACGGGGAGCAACCAGTACTTCTCGTTGCTCTATCGAGACTGCCTTAACTATTACTTCAACTGCTCGTTCCTCCCGTTCATGTTCGCTAATGATACGACTAGTGAGTGATGTTTTTTTTTCGTAAAATGTAATTTGACAGTCTCTTCATTCGTTTACGGTTGTTAAATGAGTGGGTGTTTTTTTCAGACTCTCTCTCTTCCTCTTCCCCCTCCCTCTCCATTTTTTCTCTCACTCTCTCTCTTCCTCTTCCCCCTCCCTCTCCATCTCTCTATCTATCTCTCCCCTCCCTCCCACTTCCTCTCTCTCTCTCTCTTCCTCTTCCCCTCCCTCTCCATATTTCTCTCTCTCTCCCTCTCTTCCTCTTCCCCCCCCTCTCTCCATCTCTCTCTCTCTCTCTCTCTCTCTTCCTCTCTCTCTCTCTCTTCCTCATCCCCCTCCCTCCCCATATTTCTCTCTCTCCTTCCTCTTCCCCCTCCCTCCCCATATTTCTCTCTCTCTCTCTCCTTTCTAACCCCTTCCGCTCCCATCCTTCTGGTGTGTCACCTCTAAAATCAGCATTCCAAGAAGATATAAGTGAGCATTTATATGAAAGTTTGAGAGAGGTCCCACATGCAATATATATATATATATATATATATATATATATATATATATATATATATATATTATATATATATATAATGTATAGTCATATCTTCTAGAATAACTCTCAAACACCTTTTAACAACAGCCAAACAATTTCCAGGTGCTTGCATGCCAGAGATAACGCTCTACCAAAGCAAAATAAATGACGAGATGATGGACTGTGTTCAGAATCACTTGAGCCAGCTGGGTGGAGGTAGGATGCAAGTGAAAAGAAAATAGAGACGAAGAAAGAATTAATTAAGAAATAAAATAGGGAAGGAGAATAGGGGTATGATAATGAAAACAATAATAATAATGATGATGATGATAATAATGATATTGTTAATAATAATGATAATAATAATTATTATAACAACTACAGCAATAATAATACAACAATGATAGTAACAAGAACGAACAAAAGAGGAGAAACATCGGGAATAACTTCATGGTTTTATTTTTCTTACAGATTTTGGAAAGTTGTGCTTCACTACAACCATTAACCAGCAATTGAGTTACACAACTCTCATGGAGAGTGGCGTACAAAGCATCATTGACAACAGACTGCTTCCTCCAAAGTAAGTTTTACTTTCTGACTCTTGCATTGCTACTCACTCACTCACTCACACACACACACACACACACACACACACACACACACACACACACACACACACACACACGCACGCACGCACACGCACGCACACACACGCACGCACGCACGCACACGCACACGCACACGCACACGCACACCACACCCACACTCTCTCTCTCTCTCTCTCTCTCAAATCGAAACATCATGTTTTTTAATTAATCAAAGTTACAAATGTAAAGGGCTGTTTCATCCATACTGTGTATTCTGTATTCTAATAACGTTTTCTACTTTCTCTACAACGATTAAAAACTATAATTAACAATCTTATTTATGTATTCTCACAGCATAACTCTCTCCATGGTGAACATATATTACACCGAGCTGGGCTTCACGGAATACTACGAACGCATCCCAACTTTCATCACATGGTTCAGTATGTATCGATCAAACGCAGTCTTGCTTTTCATTAAGATATCCATGTTTCATTACTTATTCATATACTTCTAAAAGTTGATTTAGATATAACGCTTTCATGAGACAATTTTCACACTTACATTTCTGCTTTACGTACGTAGTCCTGTCACCATATATCTCAACCAAAGGTTATCATAAGTTTTCTCACTACTACGTTGTTCTAGACCTTTCCTCACCTCACATGCTTATACGTAGTGGACATTTCTCTTGTCCTTCCAGGTGACCTTGGCGGGCAGATGGGGCTGTTCATGGGTGCCTCTTTCATCACACTGGTAGAACTTATATTCACCGTGTGCTACGTTCTGCGTGTTCTCTTGACTCGTGGCTTGAGGGTCCTCATGAATAAAGTGTGTGGCAACAACACGTAACATTTTAGATAATTGTGATATATATCTTTTGGTCCACTTTGTAATATACAGTATCTCTAGTGAAGTCAATACCTGTAAGAAAACCTGTTATATTACGTTGTTTTATTTATTCATTTATGTTTTATAACCTAGGAATGTATGTTAACTTTTGGTCTTTTATTTAACATTTTCAAAGTACTACATTATAAACCCCAAACATTCTTATCAGACAAAGGCAACAAACTAACTTTATCCAGTATCATTAATAAGATATTTTTATCTGTATGTAACGTAGGTGATAAAAGTTCTGATGATTAAATATTCACCCCGAATATAGCAGCGTATTTTGACCTTTACTGTAAATATATATTGTGGTAACAGACATGACAAGAAGGTCGCTGTTGCAAGACTATTAACCAGTGAATTACATCTTCAATATGGCTAAGAACAGATGTGTAGACTTTTAACTTTGTTATATGCAAACGTCCAAAAATGTTTATCCAAATACATATTCTTGAGGTCAGTAAGGTAAATGCTATACAATGTCTTTGATCCATCAATTAAAATTTGAATCAAGAAAATGGGTACGCTCTAGAAAACCTAAGAAAATGCATGAATCTCAATAGTTCTCTCCAATTACCGAGTAATCCAAATATGTGACAAATAAACTTAACTTACGTTATTTTATATCAAACACCGATTTACAATAATGAAATTACAAATAAATCGGACATGAAATGCAACATACCAAACCAAAGAAAACTGAATACCTGGCAAGGGAAACTAAGCTAAACCTGTTTATGATGCCTCGTAGCAGACGATATGTAGGTCATAAAACTTGCAAGAACTGCGCACGCGTTTGTTTTGAATGTGCTGCCAGCAGTCACCAAAAACTGTTGATATTAAAACATCGCCTATATCACAGGTATGAATAACGTGCATCCTTAATTATCTGACCCTAGTACTAGTTATCGTACAAAACACGAAATGTACGTGATGAAGTCCGTAGATTTTTACCTGGCTGTAGCGTTCCCCGTGTCCGCAACTTGGAAATCTGAAGCTACAGTTTTCAACACAAAGTTCCAGCAAAACACGTTTGGATTCTCTTCTCGTTGTTGGGTCAGCTTATCAATTGGCCACTTCCACTTTTCAGATCACAAATAATAGGGTAAAGATAGAACATGATAAATTGGCTTGCGAATTGCAGACATCGCACCTGCAGCCAAGGATTTCTCAAATAAATCTTTGCGGTCAAAAAAAGAATATTTATATTTTAATAAGAATGCCTACAATCATAAGAAACTGGCATATATATATATATATATATATATATATATATATATATATATATATATATATATATATAAACACATACGCATAAAAATATATGCATATGCCATTTTTCTCTCTATATATACATGTATACATATTATTGTTATTAATAACTTGAGAAGGAATCCCTTTTATGTTGTACATCCACATAACTCATATATACATGCATGTATGTATGTATGTATGTATATGTGCACATATATGTATGTTCATATATATATATATATATATATATATATATATATATCATATAAATTTATATATAAATATAAATAATTAAATAATATATATACATATATATATAAATAAATAAATCATATATATATATATATATATATTATATAATATATATGTGTATATATATATGTATATATATATATATATATATATATATATATATATATATATATATATATAGAGAGAGAGAGAAGAGAGAGAGAGAGAGAGAGAGAGAGAGAGAGAGAGAAGAGAGAGAGAGAGAGAGAGAGAGAGAGAGAGAGAGAGAGACTATATACATATATATAATATATATATATATATATATATATATATATATATATATATATGTATATGTGTGTGTGTGTGTGTGTGTGTGTGTGTGTGTGTGTGTGTGTGTGTGTGTGTGTGTGTGTGTGTGTGTGTGTGTGTGTGTGTGTGTGTCTGTGACTTATGCATGTGGGATGTATTATCATTATTATATCTTTTCATTGACAGCATTTGAGTAGATATATATATAGAATCTTGAAATTTGTTGGTTTTGCTCAAGCCAGAAATCTTGATATTTTCCCCTTCCACACACACACACACACATGTGCGCGCACACACACGCATGCACGCACACACACAGACACACAGACACACACACACACACACACACACACACACACACACACACACACACACACACACACACACACACACACACACACACATCTATTTGTTAACCAGATACTGCAGTACAGATTAAAAAGAAAAAGAAAGAAAAAAATCTATAATCTGATTTAGCCTGCTAATGCTGGAGTAACACAAATACACACCATGTCCACTGTGTTTGTTTGTTTTTTGTTTTGTTTATTAATTGTCTTTACACACTGTTGGCTCCACAAGGGCTTAATCACCGAGTAGTCAATTACTCTAATTATACCTATCTCCCCTGTTTACCCCTTTCTTTATTTTTCCCAAAGATTCTTCAATTTTTATTGCTATTAGTGTTGTTAATAACAGAATAATAATCATATTGTCAATAATGATATTAGCTGCATTAGAAAAAAAAAGAAAGAAAGAAAAAAAATCTGATAAGTTAAGGAAGAGGAAAATCAGGTGTGGTCATGTAGGTGTATTAATTAACTTCTTTGTAGCCGAACACTTGCGGAGCCATCTATGTGCAATAAAATTCAGAAAAGAAAACTACATAAACCAGGCTGCAATTAATTAAAATATAATCAAAACCATTGAAATACTTCTTTCATCCTGTATATATTGCAATCACATCACAGAAATTATTCAGTAAAATATGATGATGAAATACAGGACTTATATAAATATTAATAGATGTGTACATAAGTAAGAGTTTTTCTCAAACAAAAGTTATTCATTGTTTGGGGGCAGTGGCTTTGACACTGGCCAAGTAATGACAAAAGTAAGGTATAACAAATACTATTTTTAATATAAAATATCTGAGTCATATTTTTGTGCTTTAAACATTATTGCATTATTATTACAATGACCTAGGGGTGACAACTTAATGAAATTTAGTGATAATTAATGATGGATATAATTCTGCATTGAAATTATGAAATGAAAATCAAGTATAGGTTGAGAAAACAATATAATTATAACATTCATTTTCTATATTTTCATGTAATATTTTGTGATGTAATGCAATTATCTATGGTTATGAATTTATTTTCTATATTTCTTGTGTTATAAAAATCTTGAATAAAGTTTTTCTTTCTTTACTTTTTTTCATTTAACCATTATATATTAATTTCCAATATAACTAAAGTATTTTCCACAATTGCATTCTCTTCATTACACTTTTTGTACTGTTTCTTAGTATACACAACTAAAACTATGATCTATTTTCTGATAACATTTTATACAGAATGTTTTGTGTGCTGATTAATGAATCATATATTATACCCACTTCTAAAGACAGACAGACAGACAGACAGACGCACACACATGCACGCACAGATGCGCGCACACACAGACACACGCACGCACAGACGCACACACACATGCATAAACTCTCTCTTTCTCTCTCTCTCTCTCTCTCTCTCTCTCTCTCCTCTCTCTCTCTCTCTCTCTCTCTCTCTCTCTCTCTCTCTCTCTCTCTCTCTCTCTCTCTCTCTCACACACACACACACACACACACACACACACACACACACACACACACACACACACACACACACACACACACACACACACACACACACACTGCGAAATTCCTTCAACAGAGGTCATGACTACAGATTATATAAAGCATGCATGATGAAAGCATGTAATTTTTACATTGCATGTCATGTAAGAACTCCGATATGCATGTACAATATTCAATAGTGCAGATGTGTTTAATACTGATGCATGCCACCTCGACAAAAAGTGAAAATGGCCCATGTCTATACCATATGACAATTGTTTTCTTTCTTTTCAGACTATATTTATTTAATTACTTCTACATTTATTCAAATTTTGAAATAAACATAGAAAAAGCCTGTAAAAAAAATCATTCATTGCAGATGTTAAGTGACCTGTAGCCCTGCCCTGTTGGTCGCCACCTCCAGCTATGTGCCAGGAATAGGGTTCATTATCACTCAGGCATCAGAGAACCTTGAACTCCTGAACGCTAGACTAGCAGTCAGACTGGTACTCAGTCCACTGACCCATTGGGCACACAGGAAAAAGAAGAGTGGAAATGTCAGAAACAAACTGTATAAAAAGTGAAAAATGCTTGTCAGGAGAGGTTTAACCATTAAAGGCAGAAAACACTATTAAGAGTATATTGCTACAAGTATGGGATTTTATATCTTATGGTCTATTACCAACACATAATACATGAACATAAGCCAGGAGTTTTAGCAATTTCCTAGTTTCATTTTGCTGAATCAAAGGGTAGATTTTTTTGGTATATCTGCCAATTATTATTATTTTTTTAGCATCATAAATGAGGAACCCTGAGACATTTCAAACACTGTATATATATATACACACAAACACAATATACATATCTATCTATC
>NW_020868666.1:92500-95000 GCF_003789085.1 Penaeus vannamei
TGAGGAATTATGATTAGTAGATATAGCTCTTTTTAATTACTCTTTTAGAGATACGTTTAGCATAGTGGGTGAATTTATATGCATGCCTTTGCTAGTTTCATTCCATAAACATGGTTGTTTTTTCACTGTCTGAAGTTCTCTCTTCCTCTAATATTTTTTCTTCTGTTACATTGTTCTTGTGTGTTATCCCTTCATCCTTTTTTATTTTCCTTTTATCGGATTTTCTGTTTCTACAACCTCCACCTCTCCTGCTTTTTCCTTTCTGTTTCAACTTATATCAATTCTCTTCTCTCTCTCTTCTCTCTCTCTCTCTCTCTCTCTCTCTCTCTCTCTCTCTCTCTCTCTCTCTCTCTCTCTCTCTCTCTCTCTCACACACACACACACACACACACACACACACACACACACACACACACACACACACACACACATACATACATACATACATACATACATACATACATACACACACACACACACACACAACACACACAACACACACACACACACACACACACACACACACACACACACACACACACACACACACACACACACACACACACACACACACACACACACATAGATAGACATATTGATACATAAACAAAAAACATGTAGCCGACACAAAATAACGAAATACAGTTAATTCGTTTAGTCTTTTGTTGTGGTTAATGACTCTAATTTCGCTATCCAGGACGGGGAAACGCAGACTTGACAATCAACAGGACACGCTATCCTCATCCAGCCTCCCCGCTCAGTTGCCAGGCCGTGCACACAGTCCCGTGCCTGCTTCCGAAATGCATTGGAGATCCAAGTTAACAGGTATGTGCATTGCAAGGTCTTAACATACGACTAGGGGGATTGCAGTCGGGGGGGGGGTGAATTTCAGTCAGGGGCGAGGGGGGGAGATTCCTGCTACAGCGGTACCTTAATGCTGTTGGTGTAATGATTTTGATATAGTGTTTTTTTTAATGTAGGATGTAAGTTTGGGTGAGAGGTACTGGTGGCGTGGGTGCTGTATTTCTTTTACAACATGTAGTTTACTGTCGGCTTTTTTAAGTTTATCAGGCTGCTTATAATGTCTTCATGGCAAGGAGTATCGTTGAAAAATCTTAAACAAAAGTGATTGTGTGATTCGCCTAATAAATTGATCTGTAGTAAGGAAAAGTGTAACAAGTTTAATAATTCAGGTTACATATTACAACGAGAAATAAATGTGTGACGACTCGATACTCGAGACGATCTGATAATACATTAGAATGTTCTCACATAAGGACGTATATAGTAATAATTTTTTACGGAAACACTGGGAGGATAGATATAGAGATTTGAGCGCTAACACACAAACACATCCTCTTATTATCAGGCACTCACGCGTATGCTCACTCGCGCTCACAGTTACACTTGTGTCTGCTTGTGTTTAACGCAAACATGTGTTTAAATGGAGAGTAAATGGATGCGCCATGCATCATTCGGTCTAGCAGCCGTGCTGTGTTAGATGTTAGGAGACTGTGAAGAAATACACGTGTTAAGCGCTGTAGGGAAGTAAAGACCACGAGTTGTCTGGTGTAATGCTTGTTTGGCCACCTCGTTTAAGACCTCGTTTCATCTTGAAGGCAGCTTGTTAAGGGTTGCTCTCTTCACGCCCTGTCAGGTAGTCAGCAAGTTCGCTCCCATACCCTGACCAAGAATCCTCGGGTTGGGGTAGATTAGGTAAGATTAGGCTGGGTTCAGGCGGATGAAGGCGACTAATGCATGAACGCTTACTATAATAATTCTTGTAGAAAGGGCTCGTTTGATGACATGTTTGATTAATTGCGTACCAAATAGACTGCTACGGCTTTGTGATTGACGTGAAATATACATCTTGGCAGTCCTTCAACCGTAAAAGTGAAATGGTGGTACAGTCAGTCGGCAATGGCAACTTGGCAAGATTTTTCCTCTATTGCAAGGACCAGCAGCGCATCTACTCAATGTTGTTTGTTTATGATCCGCAAAGAAATATTGTAGTAATATTAATGTATATCATAAAAAGAAAACACTGAATTTATGAAAGGTGATATATAAATATTTGATTCGTATTGTTTGAACTGGCAATTCTTTTTCGGGTGTAATGCGTGAGCACATTGGCGATCATTGCTTCGCCGTGCTTGTCGACCATAAATCGAGTCATTTCTTGCTATCTGTTAGTCATTTTCATGGCGTTATTGAAGTGTATTATTCGCGGTCTTTCTCGTGTTCTGTTTCTTTCAACTTTGCTAAGTATTGACTATTATTTCCGCTGATTGTGTGCCTTCGCTTTACGATATACATGAGCAACTGTCGCCATATTTGTCGCTTTGTCTATCATCGAAATTTTCAGTATTTTTCTCAGAACCCACATTTGCGTTAATAAATAAATAAAATTAGATAGCAAGAGCATATCAAGTTCGTACTACATTATTGTAATATAAATACGTTTGTTTCTCTTATGGAAACTCACCAAGGACCACCAACC
>NW_020868666.1:100000-107500 GCF_003789085.1 Penaeus vannamei
TGTTTGTTTGTTGTAGTGTAGTAGTAGTGTTGTTAGTATTTTTGATTTTTTTGTTTGTTAGTGGGGGGAGGGGGCTTTGCTTTTTGAGTGTGATGTTTATTTTTCCAATCATTGTTTTCATTTTTTTTTTGTGATGAGGGTGATCGCTAGTTTCATTCTCAGATTCTCAAGCAACCAAATCATATTTACTTGACCCACCAACCATAGGAAGAACAAACACCTCTTCACAATCCTTTCTCATCACAATCCTTTCTCACCACAATCCTTTCTCATCACAATCCTCTCTCATCACAATCCTTTCTCATCACAATCCTCTCTCATCACAATCCTCTCTCATCACAATCCTTTCTCATCACAATCCTCTCTCATCCTTGTCTCATCCTTCCAGTACAACTGCTCTCAGCACAGACCCCTGACGGAGGTTCGAGGCCTGTCCCTCCTCCTCCACCGGGACCGCGCCGAGGAGTACGGGGTGGCCAAGGACGAGCTCTCGTGTGTGTACCAGGGCATCGTCAGAGTGGAGCAAGACGCCGAAAACTTTACGATGGACTGCGATAAATTATATAAGTGGGTATTTGTCGTGTATTGTTTTCCCTTTGGGGTCCTGTGGGGTCTACGCGGTTTGTTTATGGGTTGCGATGAATGGCATTAGTGGGTATTTTTATTTATTTATTTATGTTTTTGTTTTATTATTCAAGGCTATTTGATTTGCCATGGTCTAAGATAATTAGTGTGAGTATATTCATGATTTATTTGTGTTTCTTTTTGTGTTTATTGAAGGCTATTTGGTTTATTTTTGATTGTTTTAAGTTTGTTTTCGATTTTGCTTCTATAGGTGATGTTATTAAGTATATGTATACAGTAGAATCTCCCGTTCATTCTTCATGAAGATAATGTTCTTTTCGTATACTTCGGAATGTGATTATTTAGAGTAGTAACAGTACTTTATTGTAGATGTTAAATGCTAATATTACGATATTCTCATGTTCCGCTTTTAAAAATAGTTTACTAGTTATAGTTCGGGGAAAATGCATATAATCTATGCGGAAAGACAGCATAAAACATAATAAAGTAAGTGTATGAATTATATATTCACATAGTAAGTGCTGGCTTATACAGTCACCCGCAATCGATTTAACAGGATCGATACCTTTTGCTACTCTCTTCAAAAATTGTACTTGCCTTGATACCAAGACACTCGGCAACACTGAACAAACATCGGAGTAAATTTTGTTGTAATCAGTGAGCCACGGGAGTTTTACAACCTTCCGTTTTCTCTCGCCAAAGTATTCATATACGATTGCCTGTGATGAATTTGTGGTTAGTGGTGCGCAGTGGAGTGTACCCTTCCACGGTATGCTCAGGCTTCAGTCGTAGGTTTCTGTATACTCATAAGGGCTTCTAGGTAATGTGGAACCGTGAGTCTGCCAGTGATAGTTGCAGAAGGTAAAGGGAAATCCTGATGTGGGAGGTGAGAGCTCAGCAATTTGTTTACTTCACTATAGTCAGTTACAGGGCAAATGTTTTTACTTTTATGTCTGTCCAATTTCTCGTTTTTTTCTAAATGTTACACGTGTTTGCCCCCGTTTTCTATAAATATTTATTGTGGACAGGAGTTAGTTTGGATGGGAGGGCTGTTTTATGTTTCACTACCTACTATTTTAACCTCATCATATCCTGAGGGTTGTCCATCCTGATTGTACAATTGTGGTAATACATTGTTTTGGAAAGAATGGGAAGGTATGTTGACAGCAGTCTCCGTACTTTACTGGTTACTAAACACGAAGTCGATGTTATTAACGCCAATTGGGAACCGCGGGGGATGGACAGTACAAGTGGTGTTAGGATATTTCCTATGAAGGTTCATCTAGGTCTTCGCAGTGTGCTGCAAAGATATATTCTTACTGAAATGATTTAATATAAATAAATCTTTCAAGCGCAAAAAAGGCCGCTACTCCAATATTGTCTCCTTGGGATAAAATTCTAAACCGTGCAAAAAAACAAAAAAACAAACAAACATGGGTTACAGATAACTATTTCATGAGTTATTAGCAGATAATATCAGAAATTTGCTGTCGTTGAAATATAAATGAGAAAGATTTTTCACAGTTTGATCAAGTAGTAAATACAACCGAAAGAACTATTAAATGAATAACGGTGAATATTTCCTGAAAATTTTATTCTCAACGTGTGTATTCATTCACCGACCCCCCCCCCAAAAAAAAAAAAAAAAAAAAAAAAAAAAGAAACTGATAACTCCTATAAAAAAACCTGGAACAGTTGATTTACTTACAGATACATGTAGATTCTTTCTAAAAAGACACCGGTAATCTTATCTCTCCCCCTTACCCCAAGGTTAAAGAAAAAAGTCGCCCTGAACGGAGCCAGCACAGCCATCAACGAAGACGGGGTGATCGTCACCTGTTACGGCAGAATTTACAAGGTTTATCAGACGGTCCATTACTTCCTTCAGCCGCGGCGGTCGAAGGAGAAGAGGGAACGGTTTCAGGTAAAATCGTGGCTCCGTTTTAGTCATTTTCCTTGGGCTTCGTCGCCATTTTTTTAAAATTTAGTTTGTTATTTTATGTGATTTTTTCAGATTGTTTCGCTTTTTTGTCAGGGTTTCTATTTCAATTATTTCTTAGGAGGAACAGAAATTATTTATATATATATTTTTTTAAATATTTGTATAAATAATTCTTATGTTTCATTACGCCATCTTTGAGTAGATGTTAGGCTTACATACTTTTATACAAATTTATTTCAGAAATAGATAAACTTTAAAAGCATAGAGATCGAATGTAAATGGAACACAAACAAATGGCTAATTTCTAATGGTGATTCATTCTAAATATATGTGTTTGTTATTTCTAAGGTAGGATTTTCCAAAAAGTGTAACAGTAGAAATAGAAAGTTTCAGCTGCATTTCTTGCTAAATTTAGAAAGAAAACTTCCAATCAGAGTAGATTCGAATAAAACAATTATTAAGTAGCTCTTACTATTTATTTTCTTCGGTTTGGTATCATGCTTTATATTCTTGTTAAGTATTTAATATATCATTACACCACTAGACCTTTCGCCGATACATTTTTGTGTAACGACCACTCATGAAATCTCCCTACTTATAACATAGCTTTTGCAGCCAAGGACATTAGCATAAAATTGTAAATGGTAAATGACTTACAATAAGTTGCAAATTAAACTAACAGCCGAAATTTGTTAAAAAAAACATTTTGGCTTCAGGATCTCCAGGAAGTTCTCCATCATCCCCGGTTTCCGCCTCTCCGTCCTGTAGCAGCTGAATCACTGGCCTCTTTTTGAACGCCGATCGCCCTCTTCATCAGCCGCTTTTCTTTTAAAAAGCTGCTAATTTATATCAGAATCTTCAATACGTCTGTGTAAATGTTTTGGGTTTTGTTATTCATCACCGATGTGACTCAGTAACTGTGAAAAGTCGAAATTAAAGGTGTGCAAATAATTTTCTTCACACCCAGGGTCACATCATTCACGTGTGAAGAGTGCACAGTACATTGATCACCAGAAAAAAAAATTATGTTTTTTACCACTAATTTGCCACATATGTATATATATGTATAGGAGAAGCATGGCACGTTCTTAACGTACTTTGTCCCAGTTACACACAGAACGACACTTTGGAACGATAACATCTCCCACAGGGCAATCGGTGATGCCTGGCACCGGTTTCCTACCATAGTGATAATGTATTAATAAATGAATGATGAGAGGATGAGGGTGTACTGGCATGGTAGAAGATGAACACAGATCTACTGAAAGAATTTGAATAGCAGTCTTGAAGTCAACTGTGATTCCATTTTTAAGTCTAGATGCAGAAGATCGACGCTATTGTTTCTAATAATGCAACTAATAGGACTTAGAATCAAGATAAGTCAGGAAGGCTCAATATGCTAAGCCTGTTTATGGAAACATTGTTGACTCATGTACTGCTGTTTAAGAATTTCCAGTACTGTATTTGAACTTGGGAAATCAGTTGAAGATCGTGTGCACCTCTTCGTCTAAAAACATATATTAGTTGCTTTTAGGGATGTAAATAACATCTTTCACACCTTTCCTTCCCTTCTCACAGAAAGAACATGGTGGACAACGACGAGCCATGCTCAGTGTCTTGATCATGGGCATTGACTCCGTGTCTCGCGCCAACATGCGACGCAACATGCCCAAGACTTTTTACTTCCTGAAAGATGAGCTCGGCGCTCTCGACTTCCAAGCCTTCAACAAAGTGGCCGACAACACCAACCCCAACATGGCCGCTTCACTGATGGGACTCACTGAGAAGGAGTTGACTGAGACCTGTCAGCCGAAGCGTACAAAATTTGACGACTGCCCCCTCATCTGGAAGAATTTCTCTGATGCAGGATATATTACAGTGTATGGAGAAGATGACCCTTATTCAGGATCCTTCCATTACAATAGGTATGGGTTCGTTAAAGAGCCCACCGACTACTACAACCGGCCTTACATGTTAGTTTCTCACTCGTACACAAAACACAATGCAGGGCTGTCCGGAAGCTTTGTACTTTGTTTGGGAGGAGAAAAGAGCATATCTGTTATCCATGATTATTCTCTGGCTATTGCAAATACATTCCGAGACACGCCGTATATTTCCTATTACTGGAACACAGGCATAACACATGACGAAGTGGAATGGGCATCAGCCACTGACCTGCCCTCACTGGAGTATCTGAGAAAACTAAATGAGAGTGGCGTGTTGGACCACACCATACTGTTCTTCATCAGCGACCATGGAATCAGGTTTGGGGACATCAGACTGACCTACGCCGGCCTGCTAGAGGAGAGACTGCCGTACTTCTTTGTGCTGTTTCCCCCATGGTTCAAGGAGAAGTACCCTGAAGCCTGGAAGAACCTCAACACCAACACGCAAAGACTCGTGTCCAACTTTGACTTCTTTGCAACTTTGACAGATATCTTGACTGGTTCATATGGGGGCAGCTCCAGGTAAACTCTTGAGGTTGCTTTCTTAGACTGACTAGTTCTGGTTGCATTTCCTATAAGGTCCTTCCATCTGTTACAAATTATGATATGAAACGTCATTAATGATAAAACAAGCAGTATGCAATATTTCGTTATGTAACAGTGAACTACATGACATTCAGATTTGCACTGTGATTTTTAGTTTTAGTCAAACTTTGTAATTATTTTTTCTGAAAATATGGTAGAACAACTCTTCACAAACGGAAAGTGTACTCATTTTTCTGTTTTAAACCCCCAGAACGACACGACACGGCCAGAGTTTGTTTCAGGAGATCCCAATCAACCGGACTTGCGAGGACGCCACCATCCCTGACCACTACTGTTCCTGTGAGCACTCGAGCCAAGTGGAACCCGACGATCCACGGCTTCACGACGCGGCGGAGTACGTGGTGGACCAGCTCAACTTCGGAATGACGGCCTTTCCAGAGTGTATGAAGTTGCATGCTGTGCAGGTAGGAATATCAAAGGAGTGCGCTTTATACGTTTTTCTTCTTTTTTTCTTTTTCGTTTCCCTTATCAGCAGTTGTTTGTAACGGTTTCAAATATTAAGGGTTTTAATTGTAGTGAGACCAAGAGAGAATGAACTTGGGTTGGGTTAAATTATTAGTTACTGATTTTGTAACTATTTTGTAACTATATGAAATATTCTTATTTTTGTTCTGAGTTGAAGAATGAGTGAGAATGAGATAACCGGGTAAGATTTTAAAATAGTCTACATGAAGTCTATCATTGACAGGTGGTCAGAGGACAAATTGGGACGAGTCACAAAGGCACCTTAAAGAACATGCTCACAATCTCTGTTGTTTTCATGACTATGCCAGGTAAGACTGATTTTATGCTAAGCATTGGATGTATATTTTTTACTTAAGCACATCGTAAAATGTTAGCTGCATTGGTAAAATGAAATAAGTTGACAAAGATCAGGGCTCTTATGAGAGTCAAGGGTCTTGTCAAGACTTGAAAGATTCATTGAAGCAATTGAAAAAATACAAAACACAACACTGGTTAATATTTAATTAACATATCTATACATCGATTAAATACTTTTAAAAGCAGACATTTTTTATGTAATCTATCTATCTCTATCTATCTATCTATCTATCTATCTCTATCTATCTATCTATCTATCTATCTATCTATCTATCTATCTATCTATATATATATATATATATATATATATATATATATATATATATATATATATATATATATATATATTTGTAAAGTACATATGAAGAGGAGTGAGCTCGGACTACACCCAGAATTCAATAGCTAATATTTGCTGGCAGTAACTAGTAAACCGTGTACAGAAAATGTATACGAACCATTTCACTCGTTCTTATGCTCCTAAAAAACTTTCGATTGCACATTTTTCTCCTCGACAGGTGAAGGCATGCTAGAAGCGACAGTCCGAAAACAAGAGGACAACTTCGAACTCACAGCTGACGTTTCCAGAATCAACATGTATGGCAATCAGAGTCACTGCATCACTGACCCTTTCTATGCAAGATACTGCTTCTGCCAGGACCTCCTGACCACCCTCTACTCTAACACATCCTCAGAAGCGCCTATGAATATGACGGGGACTTAATTTTGGACTTTTTTTGTCCCCCGAAAACTCCTGTGGCGGAGGTCCTCGCCTTCTTCGAGAACATACTGAATCAGTCAATCAGAAGGTGCTACCGTGTCCCGTGCATTTCTTCCGTTTCTACAAAGGCACTTTGGGACAGAAATTGTTACCGCACTTGAATCAATGGCAGGAAGAACCAAGTAGATAGATAGATGAAGTAGATTAATGACGCTGCTGTTTTGTCTGAGAAATACTGTTACATATTCTTGCATTTTGTGCTCCCATGACTTCATGTTTTCTCTGAATGATATATATCACACGGAGTATTATCTGAAATGTTTGTGTACAAAATGTAATGATATAAATAACTGTCCATAAGTGCCAAAAGTGGCGTTCCTAGCTAAAAGTGCAGGCCTTACTAGCTAACACATGTCTCGTGCTGTATTTACTTTATTTAAGGCAGCTTTAAGCACAGTATGAAAGCACAAATGAACTTAGGTAATTATGAATCTGCTCTTTGAAATCAGCCTTTCAAACTTACAACTGTTGACTATCAGCACGAAGCAACAACTCATACTTTGTTATTTAAGATAATCATAGATGTAGATACTTCATTCATAATTTAGGATCTGCAATAGTTGTTCATTTGCACCCTTTTTAGATGTACAACAACACTTGCTGTGATATACATCAGTGATAGTTCGAAAAAAGTATCTTATTTCCTTTCACAGGCATTTTTCATTGCAGCCAACAAAAGCTTTCATAAGAAACTCATTATGCCTGTCAGTATTTTGATAAGTAGTTATGATTCCGAACATCAGTGGGAGGTAGATTTTCTATGTCAGGATATTTGTTTCGTATGTTAGTGTACCGCAGATTGTGCATACTGTACATGTACT
>NW_020868666.1:122500-130000 GCF_003789085.1 Penaeus vannamei
TTTCTTTCGCGAAATAAAAATGCCGCGGAATTTCAAGAATGCGGACTCGATTGCTTACGTGAGTACTTGTGCTTGTAATAACTTTTTATATTAAGATTTTTTTTCGTGATTGTTTTTAATGATTGTTCGTTATTTCTTCTCCGTGACTTTTTTTTTCTTCCCTTTCCTTCACTCTCTCGACAGGACACGACACGAAGCCCTTCATCCTGCAGACGCCCGGATGCAGCATCCCCGACTTCGACCCTCTGCACCCCAGTGTTGCCAGATTTAGGGTGAAGAGACCCAAGAAGGTATGGCAACACCTGGTATCCTTTTACCGTGCACGACCTTCTGTTCATAGATTCAAATTCTATTCACTTAATACTATTTACCATTCACTTACAAACGTCACGCATCTATTGATTCACTTTTTGTGAGCGTTGAGATATTATACTTTATTTTTTTCCTCATTTCTTTCAGTACACTTGCTCCAGACGAAGGCCCCTGACGGAGGTTCGAGGCCTGTCCCTCCTCCTCCACCGGGACCGCGCCGAGGAGTACGGGGTGGCCGAGGACGGGCTCTCGTGTGTGTACCAGGGCATCGTCAGAGTGGAGCAAGATCCCAAAAACTTCACCATGGACTGTGATAAAAAATTTGGGTGGGTTATGATTTGCAGTTGTTACGTTCGCATTTTCTGTCTTCTCTAATTTTGTATTCACTGTTACATACATGACCCTGAACAATAATAGACAATGTACAGTGAATGCTCAAAATAGGCAAGATTCTCTGGTTTTGAATTTGTCTTGCAGAAAATGCAAAGGCCCCATTTATCACGAGTCAAATGACTGAGAGTAGTGCATAGAGGTCAGCTTGAATCCATTATCTATAAACTGAACCATATATCCAGACATGTAACACTAATTCCACAAGGTAAAATCCCTGTTAATTATTCAAAATAATGCTTACCTTACTTAAAAATAAATCCCATTGCTCTGTCATTCGCTGGTGATCTTCAAAGTTTTGAGTAAGTCAGCTGATTGTTTTTGAATCCGACAATAGTTACATCATTATCGTGTATTTTGTCTAAACCTCGGAGTCCTTGCAGCCTGAAGAAGAAGGTCCTCCTCCGAGACGCCGTCACGCCCATAGATGAGGACGGCGTCTTGGTGTCTTGTCACAGCAACGTAAAGAAACTCTATGAAACAGTCCATTACTTCCTTCAACCCCGAAGATCCGAAGCAAAGAGAAAACGTTTTCAGGTACAGTCATAACGAAATGCAGGTAATTACCCTGGTGCGTTAAAATTCCAGAGAAAGAATTTTAATAGTATTTAAATAAAATAAATTCATCATATATCTAACCACTAAAAAGATTGTTATCTGCAGACGCATATATTTTTTCGCAAACACAAACTAATGATAAGTGGTCTCCTGCACACAGGAGAAACATGGCGACCATCGACAAGATATGCTGAGCGTCTTGATCATGGGCATTGACTCCGTGTCTCGCGCCAACATGCGACGCAACATGCCCAAGACGTTCCACTTCCTGAAGGACGAGCTCGGCGCTCTCGACTTCCAAGCCTTCAACAAAGTGGCCGACAACACCAACCCCAACATGGCCGCTTCACTGATGGGACTCACTGAGAAGGAGTTGACTGAGACCTGTCAGCCGAAGCGTACGAAATTTGACGACTGTCCCCTCATCTGGAAGAATTTCTCTGACGCAGGATATATTACAGTGTATGGAGAAGATGACCCTTATTCAGGATCCTTCCATTACAATAGGTATGGGTTCGTTAAAGAGCCCACTGACTACTACAACCGGCCTTACATGTTAGTTTCTCACTCGTACACAAAACACAATGCAGGGCTGTCCGGAAGCTTTGTACTTTGTTTGGGAGGAGAAAAGAGCATATCTGTTATCCATGATTATTCCCTGGCTGTTGCAAATACATTCCGAGACACGCCGTATATTTCCTATTACTGGAACACAGGCATAACACATGACCAAGTAGAATGGGCGTCAGCCACTGACCTGCCCTCACTGGAGTATCTGAGAAAACTAAATGAGAGTGGCGTGTTGGACCACACCATACTGTTCTTCATCAGCGACCATGGAATCAGGTTTGGGGACATCAGACTGACCTACGCCGGCCTGCTAGAGGAGAGACTGCCGTACTTCTTTGTGCTGTTTCCCCCATGGTTCAAGGAGAAGTACCCTGAAGCCTGGAAGAACCTCAACACCAACACGCAAAGACTCGTGTCCAACTTTGACTTCCATGTAACACTGGGAGACATCCTTGCCAGAGCATATGAGAACAATTTCACCAGGTGAGTGTAGAGAAAACGTGCAAACATATGACAAAAGCGTTTTTTGTGACTAAGTATTCATTCCTTTTTATGTCTGAACATTTATGAGACGGCCTTAGACGCCACTTAAATAGGGAGAATTGTCTTACTTTTACTTTTCACTATATGATTTTCAATACTCATCGACTGATTTTAGTATGCCAACGATGCCACATGGACAGAGTTTGTTCCAAGAGATCCCGGACAACAGGAATTGCGAAGACGCTACCATACCAGAACACTATTGTACTTGCGAACGTTCCAAACAAGTAGAAGCCAATCACCCACGTCTTCGCAAGGCTGCAGAATTTGTCGTAAACCAACTTAATTATGGAATGGAAGCGTTTCCTGGGTGCATCAAGCTGCATGTGGCAGATGTAAGCGTATTATAAATGGCAGTTAAATTCACTATAATAGATATATCTTTACTATAGTGGCAGAAACACAACATTGATAACTAAAAGAAGACGTATACCTTGCTGCTACATAAACTTACAACAAACTGACACCAAACTGACACGTCTTTGATGTTACATGAGCCCTGAAATTTTGTTCCGCAGGTAGTCAGAGGTCGACTGGGACAGAATCGTAAAGGCGTTCGACCGGACGAGGCCAAGACGAAGACTATTTCTGTCGTCTTTACCACCTTGCCGGGTGAGTGAGTTTAATTGCTTGAGGGAGATATTAATGTCGCTTAAAATATGACAAAAAATCTAAGAAAATTATGTTTAAAAGTTTTATAAGATATCTAGGACGTTTACGACTGAGGCCCGTACTTTTAAAATCTTTCGCCAGGGCTGGCGAAAGGTTTCGCCGGGCGATCCGGAATTTCGTACTATTAAAATCATGTCTGGCGAACGTTCGCCAGGGCTGGCGAAAGATCATATTGGAACAGCCTGGCGAAGCAAAGGCGCGAGAGCTGTTTGAATACCATTTTCTTGCTTTCAAGTTATATATTAGTAACATATTTGTGTATGATATGATGTAGGAATCACAGTGAAATTCTAAAATATCTTAAAATCATAATTTATTATGAAATAACGTATATACGTTTTTTTTCAAGACATCAAGACATCAGCTGTATTCCTACCCCATACCCCTACCCCCACCCCCGAGATGACTTATTTAGATTTAGGTTGTTGTTATTTTGGTTGTAAGGATAATGTTCTTTTCACAAATGTTACCAGAAGTGTTTTTATGGCGGCATGTTTACTTTTGGCTATAGAAACATGGCTGTAGTGCTCCACCGCCCTATAATGAGGCGTGTCTAATGATACCCTTGTAGGCCTACAGTTCAATATCTTATATCAGTTAGGAATAGTAAAATAGTAATTTTTAAACTCTTTTGTTAAAGTATAAAGTCATTTTTTGTATAAAAGTATAAAGTTGATATAGTATAGTATAAAGTACTTTTAAAACCTTCGCCAGTGCTGGCGTTCGCCTGGCGAACCTCTGAGTGAGGGAGGCCTTACTTTTAGCCCGTACTATAGTATAGTATAAAGTACTTTTAAAACCTTCGCCAGTGCTGGCGTTCGCCTGGAGAACCTCTGAGTGAGGGAGGCCTTACTTTTAAACCCAAGGCAGGTGTTCGCCAGGCCTGGCGAACGAAAGGGATCGCCAGGCGCTAACATCTTGGATTCCTGCTAAATCTAGCGCTTCGGCGACTGAAAAAAAAAAAAAAAAAACGCGAGAAAAAGCAATAGGTTTTAAAAGTACGGGCCATAAAGTTAACCTTGTTATAGTATAAAGTATAGTATAGCATAAAGTATAAAGTTAATTTTGTTAAAGTATAAAGTAATTTTCTACTTCTTTGTTATAGCATAAAGTTAAAATTTAACTCCTTTGTTATAGTATAAAGTGAGACTATTGCGGAAACAACATTTTCGTCTTCTCTCGAGGTTAATTATTAAGTTTAGGTTATGTTATGTGCACTGCAGATGTAAACAAATTTGCGCTAGATTTAGCAGGAATACAAGATGTTAGCACCTGGCGATCCCTTCGCCCGCCCTGGCGAACGTTGGGTTTAAAAGTAAGGCCTCCCTCACTCAGAGGTTCGCCAGGCGAACGCCAGCACTGGCGAAGGTTTTAAAAGTACGGGCCTAAAAGTAAGGCCTCCCTCACTCAGAGGTTCGCCAGGCGAACGCCAGCATTGGCGAAAGGTTTTGAAAGTACTTTATACTATACTATATCAACCTTATACTTTTATACAAAAAGTAACTTTATACTTTAACAAAAGAGTTTAAAAATTACTATTTTACTATTCCTAACTGATACAAGATATTGAACTGTAGGCCTACAAGGGTATCATTAGAGACGCCTCATTACAGGGCGGTGGAGCACTACAGCCATGTTTCTATAGCCAAAAGTAAACATGCCGGCATAAAAAACATTTCTGGTAATATTTGTGAAAAGAACATTATCCTTACAACCAAAATAACAACAACCTAAATCTAAATAAGTCATCTCGGGTGGGGGGTAGTGGTATGGGGGTAGGAATACAGCTGATGTCTTGAGCTCTCGACTGGAACATCGAAGGTCTTGAAAAAAAATAAAAACGTATATAAGTTATTTCATAATAAATTAGGATTTTAAGATATTTTATAATTTCAATGTGATTTCTACATCATATCATACACAAATATGTTACTAATTTATAACTTGAAAGCAAGAAAATGGTATTCAAACAGCTCTCGCGCCTTTGCTTCGCCAGGCTGTTCCAATATGATCTTTCGCCAGCCCTGGCGAACGTTCGCCTGACATGATTTTAATAGTACGAAATTCCGGATCGCCCGGCGAAACCTTTCGCCAGCCCTGGCGAAGGTTTTAAAAGTACGAGCCTGAGAGTTGGTGGGAGAATGTTAACGTACCAAGCGCCCTATTACGGCCTAACCCAACGTATATTGCGCCTCATGACCATAGTAGCACTGGTCGGAAATATCAGAAAGTTAATTACGCCTCCAATACAAGGCAAATACAGTAAGAAATAAGAAAGATATGTGCTCTACAGTACCCTGTGTAACTACATTGTGAGCGTGCAACGTCTAGTCCGCATGGTGCACTGTCAAATGGCTCATGGCTCTATAGTTTATGATAGGGCCATAAAAGTTTGTTGAAAATGTATTTGTAAGCTATATATAGCACTAAACTCAACATGTGATGACAGCTCCTTTAAAGATAGAGCTGTACATGAACTCTCAAGAGACGAGATATCAAATGTATTTGTTGAAGAGATGTACGTCTTCATGAAATTATAGGGAAATTTGTTATTTCATGAATGGCATGGGTGCATGACACCAGTCATATAGCTCATATGAGTGAGGTGTACATGATACACGATGAAAATATTTCTTTTGAGATTTTTTTCTTGAAACGAACTTTCTACAAGGTTCTCATTTTCCCGCATATAAAGCTTTGAGTTGAGTAGCATTCAATGCGTGATTTCTTTACAGCAGGGTCACTGCTATTTACAAAGCTTTTTCCCCATACCATTTAATTGTGCATACAAAACGGTTCTAAATACAAATGACTAGAGAAAACAAAAGACCGCCAAGCACAAAAGGAAGAAAGGTGAGGGAGGTGGATTTTTGCGAAAAGGCAGCGCAGGATGGTAATTAACACATACTGCTCTTTAAAAATCGACAAGATGAACAATACCTCCGTTTTTTTCCAACAATGATGAATTCATTTCTGTATTTTTCTCGGTGTTTACAGGCAACGCTAACATGGAGGCGACAGTGAGACAGTACGAGGACAACTTCGAACTCACAGCCGACGTCTCGAGGATCAACAAATACGGCAACCAAAGCCACTGCATCTCCGACCCCTTCTACGCGAGATACTGTTACTGCAGAGACTTGCTGCCCTCTGAATCCCCCCCAGTGTCCATGTAGATGAATCCCTCGTCCTCGCGAAACTAATCAGACGATATATATTTATAGATCGGGATGGGAAATATTAATGTCATTTATTGTATATTGTTTACTTGCGGAGCGGACCATCTCTTGGGGTAGAGTGAATGACTTCAAGGAAGAAGAAAGATAACAAAGAATATGTGTATATATTCAGAGAGATGATTATATGTATAAGCTGTATAGTAAGCATTATCATGTACAAATTAGTGTTAACTGTGTATTGGATGCGTTGTAGCAAGTGCTGAACCAGTGCTAATGTCTTCGAGCCACGAGGGTCCCGCTGTGACGGTGGAATTTGGAAAATCAACGAAAACAGTGAAATTCCTACCAAAGAGCCAAGATTAAAGGCCTTAGATTTACTTGCAGTGCTCACGAGTGCAGGTGTTTTGGTGATATAACATTGCATTTTGGGATTCTTGCAACTCCACTGAGGAAGTAGGACTCACTCGAGTACAGGACACTAAAGGAAGTTTTAAAAAGGCCTTAAACAATTTGATTTAACAGAGGATTAGGGAAATTTATATAAACTTTTATAGATATTTATTTTTATTTAGCAGAACCCTTATCTCACTAATATAAAATGTAGCAATGAAATTAACATTATAACAGTATTTTGGTCGAGAATGCATATTTTATATAAAAAAGATAAAATGGTTATAAAGTGAATTATTAGGATCATAGCATTTATTTTTTCTTTTCGCATTTATAGTGTTTTCAGTTACAAGAAAAAGCAAGCGTGATACATAACAGAGAAAAGGAACGTGATGATTTTCTGTAACATAGTCCTTTTATGAAATGCACAGAGTGTAAAGTGATAAAATGAAAGAGAAAAATCATATGTGGTAGTCATGAATACACACCTGTAAACAATTGTCACACACACGTACACTCTTGCGATGTATAATTTCGTTATAAAATTTGCATTTATCGCACACATGTCCAAAAAGAGAGAAAAAATTTAATTTTGTACTTTATTCATCTCTGAAAAATAACATGAATATAATAAGATAAGAAGTGTATACAAACACCGGTGTCATTTCTATCATTGCAAAGCTAAGAATTCGCATTTCATTATTTAACGTGTAAAGAAACTGTCTTTAAAGCTGAATATTTAGATAGTTGTCGATATGACTGAATACAACTCAGACTAGTGTTTGTATATACGGAAAAAAATGTTGATTGTGATGTGTTTCCTGTCTAAGCTTTGATTTCTAGATAAAAATAATTTATATGGATAAATGGCTGTGATGTGCTTATT
>NW_020868666.1:140000-147500 GCF_003789085.1 Penaeus vannamei
CGGGGCCCGCGTGGAGAGGGGGATGGGGGGTGGGGTGGAAGGGAGTCTGACTATCCTCGCGAATTTTGGAAGAAAAAGAAAAGAAAAGAAAAACAAACTATACGTAGAAAGGCAAAGGAAGCCAAGGAAGATGGGAGGGAAGAGAAAGGAAGATAAGCTTTAAAAACAGAGGGAAATTAGAGATTGAAAGCAGAGGGACCGCTCACCTGTCTCTTTCAAGAACCTAACTGTGTCCCTCCTTTTAACCCCGGCCAGTGGCGCTAGGTGGCGGTGGTGACAAGTGTGGCGAAGTCTGACCACGTGGCGCACACACGTCGCTTAAGCGTCTGTACCACATGTGCTGTGTTGACGCTGTAAATGCAGGATGACCACCAGGCCACAACATCTTAATAATTTTTCTATAAATATCAATATTTGCTGTATCCATGTTTCCCATCTATTTTCCTTATTTGTATTTTTTTCAGTTGGTATCTACATTCATCTTGCCATCTATCTGTCTACATATATGTGAATGTATCTTCTATCAACTCATCAACCTGTAAGCAATCAATCCGTCTACCAATCCACAGTATTTATAAGTGCTTTACATGCATACATACCAAGCTTAGCACAGGATTATAATTATTCAAAACAACACAATAACGACGCCGAATATTCCAGTCTTTTAAACCACCCATTAACATTTAAATGAAAGCTGTTTCCACAACCCGATTGTTTTTTTGCAATGCCGCTCAACAAGGCAAAAGCGCCGGAAGTTTCCAGCTAAACTAAACAGTCGGGTTTGGGTGAAGTTGCAACCATGTTCCAGTTGCTGTTGTTTCACGAGAGAGATTTTATGGTAGTCCACTCTTTTATGAAGCTGTGGAGAGTGGTTAGTTGTCCTCTCTCTCTGTCTTGTCTGTCTCTGTCTGCTTGCCTGTCTGTCTCTCTTCTTCGTCATCATGATCATTATCATCATCATCATCGTGGTCAGCATCATTATTAGCATTATCATGATTATCATGATAATTATTATCATTATGGTTATTCCTATTATCATAATCATTATCGTTCTATTTATTGTTATTACTATCATTATTATCACTATCATCATCATTGTTATTATCATTATTATCGTCAATACTATTGCCATTAAGGTGATGATGACCGAAATTTATGATCAATATTATCAACGCAATCATTAGTATCATTACCATCCTTATCCTCCTCCTCCTCCTGATCATTGCCATGATCCTTATTAATGATAATATTATAATTATATCATCATCATCATCATCATTACTATTAAAATTCCAATTACACAATTGCTACAACACTACCTTAAGGAAAAAAATGATCGTTTTAAAACCAGCGTGTCTGACAGCTTTCATCAACCACAGAAGCCGGTATAACCCCGGTGTCTCTGAGTTAATGGTAAACAGTAATCTCGCTTTAACCCCGGTGTCTCTGCCTGGCCTTGCTTTAGACCCCAAGACGCCGGAGTGGGGACAGAGAGGTACCAAGGAAGGGTTTGTGTGTTCGGAATACCAATATGGGAGGCAGATGGTGGTCGCGACTGTTGGTTGGTCCGGTGGGTCGATCTGTTGAGCAACCGTCTAAAAAAAAAAGCAATGGTGATGCAACTTCACCGAGAGCTGTATGTGGATGAATGTTTATTCAATTATGGATGAGTTCTATCTTGTTAATTCGTCCGTTTGTTCGTGCATTCGTTTATTTATTGATGGTATTGTCACTGTTTAAAATCTATTAATCATGTGAGTGATCTTGGCTGCTGCTGTTTGGCGAGAGATTGCACGTGCACGTTTACTTGTTCATGAGCACTGTTGAACAGCACGAATATTTTTAGATATTTTTAGTCTAAACAAGTTTCCACGCCCTTATAAACAAGTATGAAAAAAGGGAAAAAAATCCCTTGATTAGCTCCAAGTTGCGAATCATGCAACAGAACTTACACACAAGATTAAAATCACGTTAGACAAAATAATCCCCTCGATAAATAGACGACAATAGATGACATAACAATAAGAAATAACGAGGCACGGGAAGGGAATCCAGCGCGCCGGTAAAACAAAAGACGGCGCAACAAATGCCACATGTTGCATCCAGGAACACATGTGCAGCAATAATGTAACACATGGACCTAGGAGCGCGTCTGAATACGGAATTAGAAGCCCTAAAATAACGAGCAAGAAGACAAATGCTTTATATACCTTCCTGGCTCTTTGTCTTCGTGTCTTTGTCTTTATAACGGGAAGTTTATGGCTGTGAGGGATGGATTTTCTTTTTCTTTTATGGATCTTCGGTGGGATGTTGGTGAGATTTTTGGTTTTGAGATTTTTTTGTTTCATTTTGAGATTTTTGATGGCCTGGTTAGATTTTTTTTTTTTTTTTGTGGTTATGGGTTTCGATTATATGTTTTTTTTTTTTTTGAGAATTTTTTTTTTGGTTGTGAATTTTTTTGGTTGTAAGATTTTTTGGTTGTGATTTTTTGGGTTGTGAGATTTTTTTCAGTTGTGAGATTTTTTGGTTTTGATTTTTGTTTTGGGTTGTGAGATATTTGGGTTGTGAGAATTTTGAGACAAGAATTTGAGATTAGGAGATTTTGATGGCGTGGTTTTGATATTTTGAGACAGGCATTTGTAATATTTGAGACATAATTTTGAGAATTTTAAGACATGATCTGAAAAGTGATTTAAATATCTTATTTATTTATTCATTTATTTATTTTATTATTTATTTATTATTTATATCTATTTTATTTATTTATCTGTTTATTTATTTTAGTTATGCTCTTGAATCTTTCGAGATTTGATTTTGATTTTTTTTTGAAGCGTTTTGGAATATTTGAGTTTTTTTTTTTAAACATAATCTTTTTTTTTTTCAAATCTTTAAAAGGGATTTTGAGAATATTAGGACTTTTAAGAACCTTCAATAATGATGACCCTTTCGCTTGGGTCTCTGTTGTGAAAATCTTGAAAGGTTCGTGCTTTTACCTCAAACAAGCTTCCCAAATTGAAATATGTTGCATGAGACCTCGCAGCATTTATATTTCATGCTCAGGTCCTTATAAGGAGAGATTACCTAAATAACAGATGATGCCACACTCTCTCTCTCTCTCTTCTCTCTCTCTCTTCTCTCTTTCTCTCTCTGTCTGTCTGTCTCTGTCTGTCTCTCTCTCTCTCTCTCTCTCTCTCTCTCTCTCTCTCTCTCTCTCTCTCTCTCTCTCTATATATATACATATATATATATATATATATATATATATATATATATATATATATATATATATATATATATATATATGTATATATATATATATATATATATATATATATATATATATATATATATATATAATATATATATATATATATATATATATATATAATGGTGTGTGTGTGTGTTGTTTCTTTTTCTCTCTTTCTTTCTCTCTGTCTGTCTGTCTGTCTCTCTCTCTCTCTCTCTCTCTCTCTCTCTCTCTCTCTCTCTCTCTCTCTCTCTCTCTCTCTCTCTCTCTCTATATATATATATATATATATATATATATATATATATATATATATTATATATATATATATATATATATTAATGTGTGCCTGTGTGTGTGTGTGTGTTTGTCTGTGTGGGTGTGTGTTTATAAATATTCTTTTATGATTGAATGTATTCCCTTTGTTACAATGGCTATTCTTATGTGTGATGTGACAGGCTGTCTGTTTATTTTTGCTTCTAAATAGAATGGCCGGGGTTGCCATCCACTGGCAGCGCGCGGGAATCGAACGCAGGTCAGCAGGATTGCTAAGGGAGATTGCAACCCTCAACACACACCACACAAAGACTAATCTTCCTCTGAATTTCTAATCTAATAAAAAATTACCATTACTTTGTTTATATAAAGTTTGGGTTTCGTCGGTATTATTTCCCAACTTTCAAATACATCGGGGAGCTGAGATTACGGGATGATTGCGTGTTATTTGCTTCTGCTGTTATGCTTGATTGATTAATTCTCTCTCTGTCTCTGTCTCTCTTTGTCTCTCTCTCTTTCTCTCTGCACTTTGCGTCAACTGTTATGCTTGATTAATTCTCTCTCTCTCTCTTTCTTCCTCTTCCTTTCTCTCTCTCCTCTCTCTGTTTTGCATACCTGTTATGCTTGATTAATTCTCTCTCTCTCTCTCTCTCTTCTCTCTCTCTACCAACTAACTCACTCTATCTCTCTTTCTTCCGATTCCTTCCGTCATCGACAAGAATCGGTCCCCACTCTGGCTTGGATTCGTAACACGTAAAAGGGAATGAGGGAGAGGGAGAGAAGGAGAGAGAGAAAAAAGAAGGAAAGTGTAGGAAGAGAAAGACAGAGTGCAGGGGTAAGGAAGAAAGAGAGAGAGAGAGAGAGAGAGTATGTATGACTATTTAACATAAACATAACATACATGATTCGTCTCTTACAATGGTGCTCCACATTTACCACAGAACAAGAAGTAGGAAATTTGTTAAATTATTATTTTTTCTGAGCGGATTTTCTACCTCCCTTTAAAATAATCAATCTACATCTTAATCTCTAATGAACACACAAAATACAACAGGATTTATCAACATTTACGTCTTCTATGTAATATTTCATCCACAAATTTGCACAATAACATCCCTCTGAACTCTGTCCTATTGAACTACATCCGACCTAACTGGTTTATTGAACTGCGCTGATCCAGAAAGTGTTCGCTCAACTGCATTTCCGTTACCCTACAGAGTATGCAAAAGTGTCACAGAAGGGAATAGAGTTAGCGTAGAGAAAAGGAACATTTATCTGCTTCGAAAAACATGTGTTTGGAATCGCAAAATCTGGCAACCATCGCCATTCGACAAGAATCGGTCCCCATTCTGGCTTGAAATCGTAACACGATGAGAGGAAACTGAAAGAGAGGGAGAGGGAGAGAGAGAAAATGAAAGTGAAGTAGAAAGAGAAAGAGAGTGCACTGAGAGAGAGAGAGAGAGGGAGAGAGAAAGAGAGAGGGAGAGAGAGAGAGAGAGAGAGAGAGAGAGTGTGTGTGTGAGAGAGAGAGAGAATGAGTAAGTGAGAGAGAGAGAATGAATGAGTTATTGAATGAAAGAGTGAGTGAGTAAGCAAGCAAGTGAGAGAGAGAGAGAGAGTTATTGAATGAGTGAGTGAGTGAGTAAGTAAGCAAGTGATATATGTATATATATATATATATATATATATATATATATATATATATATATATATATATATATAGATAGATAGATAGATAGATAGATAGATAGATAGAGAAAGAGAGAATAGAGACTAAAAAGAAAAGCCCCCCCTTAAAAAAAAAAAAAAAAACTACCCCAGCGGAAAAAATCCCCTAACATGACACAGGATCTCAAGCGGAGGCACGTGGTGTGGCAGCCCGAACGAGCGCCTCCTGAAAACACGCGCATTCTTTTCACAAACTCTCAAAGGCGCAAATCCTAGACAAGAACCCCCCTTTGAACTCATGCCTGAAAAGTTCTCATGAGGAACTACGAGGTACTTGAGATGTCCCGGATGTCCTACATTCTTATCTTATCTATTTCATTTTTTCTTTTCCAGGCTGTTGAGTGATGGGGCTAAAAATCATGCAGAGCCGTCAAAGTTTGGAAAAGTGCTTGCGTTTTCGGCGAGCAAACTTTATAAGGCGGAGAGAGGATTTCAGCCGTCACTTTAGGATTTGAATATAGATATACGCATAAATATACACAAACACACACACAATATATATATATATATATATATGTATATGTAAACATATATATATATATATATATATATATATATATGTATATGTAAACATATATATATATATATATATATATATATATATTATATATATATATATACACACACACACGAGGTGTGTCAGAAAAGTTTCAGGACTGATGACACAAAAGATTTATTTCAAATCCAAACTTTACACCAAGAGATTCCTCTTCAAAGTGATCCCCCTGGAGTCTAATGCACTTTCTCATCCTTCTCTGCCACGCTTGCATGCACTCCTGGAAGGATTCTTCCGGAATCCTCCGCAGTTCCGTCGTCACTGACTTTTTGATGTCGTCCACGTCTTCCAACGGGTCCCCTTGATGACCCCTTGAGCTTGAGGAAGAAGAAAAAATAACACGGAGCCAGGTCGGGGGGCAGGAGGTTGCTCCAGCACGGCGAGGCTCTTCTCGGCCAGGAACTGTCGGATGCTCAGGGTGTTGTGAGCAGGCATGTTGTCATGGTGAAGCAGTTACGAGTTTTCGTGCACAAACTCTCGCCTCTTCTCACGCACTGAACGAAGCAAAAGCTGCAGTATCTCTTTACAGATACGTTGGTTGATCGTCTGACCCTGTGGCAGGAACTCGCAGTGCTGGAATAAATATAAATATATATGTATATTATATATATATATATACATATATATATAAATATACACATATATATATATACATACATTTATTAAAATTATATATATACATACACACACACACACACACAACACACACACACACACACACACACACCACACACATACACACACACACACAACACACACACACACACACACACACACACACACATATATATATATATATATATATATATATATATACATATATATAAATATATATATATATACATACATACTACATACATACATACATACATACATATATATATATATATAATATACATATATATATAATATATATATATATATATATATATATATATATATATATATATATATATATATATATATATATATATATATGCCGAAATCTTTGATTTGACATTTAAATCAAAATATGTTTCTCATGCCCTTCTAGAATTTTCGTTTGACCGTTAAGCGATGTTGTCACGTCGCTAAGATGTTACGACTTTTATTTGAATATGATTAAATTGAATGTTTAGCAGTTTGTAGATAGATTTTTAATATTATGTATTTTGCAATGATTGCTGGACTGAATATCTTGTATATGGAGAGGGTTAGTGACCGAGAAAGACAACTTCATCTCTGTATTTCTGTCGAGGGCGTCGTTTCGTTCAGAGCGGCGTGGGCTATCAATGGAGACGGTGCGAGGAAGATCGAACATTTTGCTGACCATATCTTCTGGGGAAATGAAATAGTTGGGGATGGTTGTAGTGTCAGATTAAGAAGGAGAATCCCCATGCATTGTTGTGAAATACTCAGAGCGGCGAGGGATTTCACTGGAGACAGGGTGTGGTCCAGAGAAGAAGAGGCAGTTGGCAAGGGACGCTTAATTCTCTTAGTGACATATGAGCCGTAACAATATATATATACACACACACACACACACACTTATATATGCACACACACATATGTATATATATTCATACACACATAGATGAGCGTAAACACAGAGACGCACACAGCTAACGAGCATCTTATCCTCCGACTCATTTCCCAAGAAAATGTTTCTCGATCATCAAGTGAAGTCTCGCTTCGGCTGCCTCTCCCCCAACCC